>APFE031117266.1:0-31297 GCA_000404065.3 Pinus taeda
CCCCTCCACCTCCCCCTCGCCCGTGCAGGGCCACCCCCAGGCTGCCTCGCCTCGCCCGACTAGTGGTTGGTAGATTCTCGGAATCAACCCGGAGAAGGAAGGAAATAGCACTTTGGTTGTGAAATCGAATTCACAGCTCCCCTTAGTCCTCAAAACAACCAGATCATCTTCCTTAACTCCGGGAACCCGAAGGTGTGAAGCAGACTTTTCTTTCTTTTAAATCTGATAGTTATATTGATAAAAATGAATTAATGCAGTTATGATGCAGGTTATTAGGGGTGCTCATACCCTTCGAATTATAAATTGAATTATACTGGAGTGTGATTTATATGATGTGTAAAGACTTTCCCTATGTGGTGAAAAATGGAGTAGCTGTACTAAATACGAAAGCAGATTCAGAGCTACCGAATTCTACTACACTGGTTCTTGAGCAGCCTGGCAAAGTCTTTTCTCTACAACGACAGGTACTTAAGCCTTTAATTTGTATCTATGGGATTCCACTAGCGCAATGTAATCTGCGAATAAAATGTGGGATATATATGGTGCATCACTTTGAACTATTTTACGACAATAAATACTCTCTTTCCCTCTTCCATTAAGTTTTTTCAACGATAAAGAGTTTCTTTCTTCCTTGTAACCCCAACACCATTTTCATTGTCGGTGGTGTTTCTTAATGTATCGGAGAAGTATGAGAGTATCAGAAGATTTTATATCATGCAAACTATGAATAGATTACTTGTAGACATCACAAAGAATCTTCAAGAGAAGGCATTCAAAACACGAACATGTTTACAGTCTCCTACTTCACAGTTCAACTCTGTTAAGATTCTCGGATAGCATTCATCATTTATGGTTTCTTTTTATTGTAAATGAAAGATGGCAGTGTGCAAAGGCGAGTATTATGTAATTAATCGATTCAATAAAAATTTGGCTTCCTTGCTTTATGCGCAGTATTTATATTGAATTTCTTTATCGACTTCCCCATTACGTCCCGGATAGATGCATATAAGAAGAGAGCACCGTCGAAAATTATACAAGAACATAAAATAATAATAAACTATGCTGTAAAATATCAGGTGTTTATACTTCAAACTTTTTTTAAAAAGTTAACAAGCGAAATTATATTTAGAAAGTTGTTTAATAAATTTCCACTAACTTGAGAGTTCTAAATATGGTGCCCATGAATTAGATTTTACCGGAGTTTGTAGTGGCATACAATACATCTTTGAATAATATTACATGTGATCTTTGAATAATATTAATGTTAGATCTAAATATTGTGTTAATGAATTATGTTTTATTAGGGTTAGTGATTCATATTTTGTTCATAAAATAATAATAAATTAGGCTGTAAAATATTAGGTGTTTATACTTAAGTTTTTTTTTTTTTTTAATTAACTAGCGAAATTATAATTACAAAGTTGTTTAATAAATTTGGTTGCCTTTTAAATATGATGTTCATAAATTTTTTAGCCCAAAAGGCATTTTAACATACTTGAATGTTCCCCAGGGTGTGGGAAAAGTTGTCTTGTATTGGTCATCTGGGTGAACGAGGATTTGGTTAAATCATGAAAATCCATCTAGCAAAGAAATTCTAGAGGAACCCACTACTCTTTGCAAGATATGATCCATTTTGGGCAACGGGTAGTGGTCTTTTAGAGAGACCTAGTTTAAATTTCTCAAGTCTACACACAGCCTTATCTCTCCTGTTTTCTTCCTAGTGGGAACTAAGTTAGACACCCATTCAAAGAATCTAATGGGCGCAATGATACCTGCTTCAAACATTCTCTTTATTTATTTTTCAATCAAAGGAAGGAGCATGGGGTTGATTCTTCTAAGTTTTTGTTTGAAGGGTTTTTTATTTGGTTTTAGTGGAATGGTATGCTGGATTACTGAAGTGTCATAAGACTTCAAGTCCTCATAACTCCAGGCAAATACATCTTGGAATTCTTTGAACAAATCCACATATTTCGGTTTTTGGTCAGGAGGCAGATTTTTGGACAATTTAATCATTCTGAGATGTTCTGTTGTTCCTATGTTGTGTTCTTCTATGGCAGCATTCAAAGGTTCCATCTTTGGTTTTTTGGCCACATCATTGTCATCAAACATGTCTTCAAATGGAGTAAGGCCGGCAGGCAGAACATTACCTTTCAGATCAATAAACTCATCCTTTATCTTGGCTATTTTCTGTGAACAAATTTGTTTCAGTTGCCCTATGTTTGTACTGTCGAAAACGGTTGGGCTTAGGATTTGTTAAGTTGTTGCAGCTGTTAGAGTCAGGTGTTTTTCTTCTACTAACTGTTGTGATTCGGCTATCGCATCCATGTCAATGTTTGTGTTGGAGAATTCGTCCTCGAGAGTCAAAAAATTGTTAATCTGGGCATCATCTTGGAATACCTGCTAATCCTTGACATTGTTAGGGACCGAAGGTCTGTGTTTTATTTCAGTAGTGAAATGGTGATTTGGTTCAAAGGGAAGCTTACATGTGCTAGCGAAGGTGGCTAGGCTATGGGCATGAATATTATGGTCTCGTGCAATTTTGGCCACCTCACATTCACTGAAGGCGCTGAGAAATTCGCTGGCAGCAGCTCTGTAAGCTCTCATTCTACTATCATTAGTGACAAAGTTACCCTTTATCTGTTGTATGATCAAGTCCGAATCACCTAGGATGGAGATGGTAGTAGCTCCCAGGGTTTTGAGCAACTTGAGGCCTAAGAGAGGAGCTTCATACTCCGCCATATTGTTTGTACATCTGAAATTGAGTCTATAAGCATGGCCTTGTGAGTGATTATTATGAGTATTGTAAATCCATACTCCAGCCCCTGCTCCTAACTTGTTAATTGAACCATCAAACTCCAAATACCATGTGGCTTCTCGTTCGGGGTTTGTATTGAGAGTTTCTGTTGTTTGGGGAACGGGTGGATTGGTAATTTCTGTTTCGGGATTTTCTTCTTGCTGCTTGTTGGTTTCCTTAGCTGTTGAGAAAATTTCATGGTTATTGGCAACCAATTCCTCATTGACGTCCTCTCCTTGCTCCAAATATAACGGCTTATCATCAGTTGGAGGGCTGGTGTTATCATTAAATAAAATAAAAGAATCCATATTAGAATGGATTGAGTATATTGGAAAATGTTGGGGTTTTTCCTCATTGCTTACCACATACTTCATTAATGTTTCTCTATAAAGTCTCTTTGGTTGCCCAAAGACAAATATAGTTGCATAAGAGAGGTCAAGTTGAAGGGATCCTTGCAATTTTGCTCCCCACGATCCGGATAGAAGCATACCATACTTTGTGGGAATGTCAGCAACAACTATGTCCATTAAAATTGTCTTGTTGGGGAATTGGACTAGGGAGACACAAAGGTCTTTGATCAAGCCTAAACATTTGACCTGACTTGAATCAAAGGAATACAAATGTTTGTATGGCCTTGTGACATCGAGATTCAGCTTTTCCATTACGGCTTTGGGCATAAGGTTATGTGAGGCCCCTGAGTCAAACGTAGCAGTATGCAATATTTTGTCATGTATGTGTAGGCTGACATAGAAAGGTTGAACAGGTTCGTATGTTGTTTTTCCGTCAACTTCTGGCCCGAACAGTAGTTCAGGGGTATCATATAAAACGTTTACATCATCCCTTACTTCTGGTAATTGAAGCGATCTTTGAATTTGTTGTCTATATACATCATGCTTAGCTAGTTCTGAGAGGGGAATGCAAATCTTGAGTTTTCCAATCTCTGCTTCTAAACTGAATGGTTTTTCCAATGAGTTCTTGGCATTGACAGTGGTGAATTTCTCTTTTTCAGGCATACTCTCTATGTTCTCTTTGGGAATGTTAGTATCACGGTGTATGACCGTTTTTGGTATCTCTGTTTTGGGAAGATGTTTGGGAATGCTCTTCAGATCTTCTTTCGGATAGGAGGAGGGCAGAGGTTGCTCAATAGGAGAATGTGTATCTGTTACATTCTCCACAGTAACCTGATGAGGGTTTGGGACAGGGGTGTCAGCTGGTTGATTGTTGGTGATCTTCCCTTTAGTTTTGTTGAGCTGTTTGCTATCTTTTGTTTTGCTAGGTGGGAGAACATCAACAGTCCTTGTTCTTAATTTGTATTGCTTGTGTACCTCGTATATATCAGTGTCATATCCTTGTTTAAAGTCAAAGGACTCTCCCGATTTGGTGCGGAATTGTTTTTTATCAAGGTATGGTCGGTCTTCTTCCGCGAGGAAGATTTGCGGTTCATTTTCTGAATCTATCAGGTTCATATGCGTCCCGTCTGTGGGCTCAATGGATGTAGATGCCTCAACATAGTTTTCTTGAAAAGGAGGCCTAGTATCGTGGTCCGGACTGGCCCTAGAAGCGTTTGAGTTTTGGGTTTTTCTGAAGTTTGGGTTCCTTATGGCATTGGGTTGTTGACCCTCCCACGAAGTTTTCCTCTCAATATTGTCTATTCTGTCTCCCAGTCTATGAATGCTACTAATGACAGCATCTAGCTTCTGATCGAAGGAGGAGGGCTCTTCTTTGAAAATGGTTCTTCTCTCGATTCTAGTTCTGTTTCTTTTAGCGATTAGATTTGCTTCCACGCTCACTGCAGCGTCTTTCATTTCTACGAGGCTTTGAGGGGCTCTTTCCCTTAATTGATAGGCCATCTCGGCATCAAAGCCATCCGGGAATTTTTATAACGCGAGGTTAGGTGGAGGTCTTAAATTTGGTGGTATTGCATTGTAAACATTGTTAAATTTGGCACAGTAATCCAAAACAGCTTCCCCAGGTCCTGTCTTGATAGTATCATACTCGGACAGTATGTGCAGGGGGTCTTTCTTTTTCTCCCATCTGTTAACGAATGTCTAGTATAAGGCTTCTGGGTTTACTAGATAATTGGGTGGAAGTGCCCTAAACCAGGTTCTGAAATCACTGGTCAAACTTTGGACAAAAATCTTCATTCTTACACTCTCATCATCAATCTCATAACTCTCGAAATAATCCTGCATTTTCTTTGGATGCTGTAGGGCGGTGCAGGAGGTCGTGCCATCAAAATAAGTGATTTTTGATTGGTAGTCCTGAGGCATAGTCCTGGGATTAGCAGGTAATCGTAATGGCGCATATCTAGCCATGATGACGGGGATAAGCGAAGCACCTAAAGCAGCGGGGATCATAGGAATAACCGGGGTAGAAGGAGTAGTAGTGGTAGTAGGAATATGAGATAGAGGTGTAGAGGAGCTACTTGGAGAAGGCGGTGATGGGTGAGGGGAACTCGGGGTTGACCAGAATAAAACTTTGATAGGGGTTGGTACACCGATTGGCTGAACTATTTCAGAACTAGCAGCAGCTTGGTATTCTTTTTGCTTTTGTTTTTTAATGATCTTAGGAATTAAATTCAGATTTTCAACAACAGGTGGGTTGTTTAGATCAGGATTTGATCGTGTATTACGCATTTTCTTCTTAGGAGCCAACTTCTAATATATTTTTGGGAAATTTTATAAAAATCGCAACAACACAGGTCGACGGAGACCTTCACAGGTCTGTTTCTTCCTCTGTAGGGCTGCAGACTAGTTTAATGAATTTATCTGAGGAGGTCCCCAGCGGAGTCGCCATTATGTTATCACTAAGGTTGTCCCTAGGCTCCTTATAGGGATACGGCTGAGGTAACCACAAACCAATCTTTGGATTGCAGGTTCTAGCCCACCTGCAATCAGAGAGGGCTCTCTCTTTAACTCATTCAACTTTGTTGATGATTTTAGGCTAGCTTTTGGCTCATGGGTTTTTGTTTGGGTTTGGATGGAAGGTAGAAATCTCAAGCAAAGAGGCAAGGTAAGGTGTGATAAGTTTCAAACCATTGGGTGTGGAGTCGTGGATTAAGGCTTGCTATTGCGTCTTCTTGATCACAAGAGGATTAAGGAGCGAGATAGCCACACATGATACAATTAACAGTCTACTGAAGAGATGGAATGATGGAAATCCGGGATGAAAGGCAAAGGAGAATCATTTCATCATGCTGAAAAAGAGGAGAAATGGATGAATGGTGATCCAAGAGCAGTTAAGAATTCCTAAATTCGCATTCATATGTGAAAGAAACAGCGTAAACAAGATCATTTAAGTATACATGCTCATAGCTATTTATGATGAAAACATAGAAAAATGAAGAAATTGAACTTAAGGTGTAGTGAAACAAATCTTAAGCTATTCTTTTTTCCTGCAATTTAGAAGGCGGAACTATGGTAAAAACATGAAAATTAACAGAGGAGAGAAACACTTATTGAATCATGTAGAAGCACAGGCATTCCGTAATCACTCCTTGGCCAATTGAACACATCAAGCAGTTTCTAAATCCACGCTTTCAACAATCTTTGATTATAGAAAGTATGACAGTTACAGTGCGGGTCTCTGCTTGGAGAAAATGTTGGGAAGAAAATTAAGCAATGTCTTCGACTCACTAACTAACCAACCTACCAACCAACCAACCCCTCACTACATTGTTCAGGGTGGTATATATAAGCAAAATATAAGAAGGACATTCATTACAATTGACCTAAACAGGTCCGCTAGAAAAGCTCTTCAAAAATCTAAGTGTTGCTGGAATTAAATGCAGGTAAATCCTTTTGGCTGCGCTAGAGGTAGTTGAATCAAAGAAGACTACAATTTTGCCCTTGGAGGCTTGATGCGGTGCTGCTGGGATGATTGTGCTTCGGGATTTGTAGTTCTGCTCTCGTGCGAGTTAAATGTGCAATGATTATGATTTGAGGGCTTTGAGTGGCTTTGCCCTGTTTCTTTGACTCTACTGGAAGATATTAAATGTTCTCTTGCTTCGTGTCGTTGCTTAAGATTTTCACTAATACTCTTTGCCGCTACATTGATGGCTTCCGCCACCTACTGATACTCTTTGACACGCTTGCTACCTGATGATTTGATCTGATACACTTTAAACTCTGTCATTGGTCCTCTACTGTCTTTAAACCGGATCAATTTGGCACGATTGGGCGATTTTCGGGCTTTTTCGGCGCACAACGGGCCAAGGAATCAAAAGATTCCCCAAAGATTCCCCGAAACGGCCTATTTCCCGTAGCGCCTCTGTTTCTTGTTCTGGAGCTCCGAAGTGCGATTTCTCTTCCTACGCGAATTTTCGGCTTTCTGGCTGCTGATGTCAGCATGACGTCAGCAGTACGGTGGATGACGTCAGCCTGCAGTGGGTCCCTGGTACAAAAGTGACATGGAGAGGTGATGATACTGAAGACGATGCGATGAACTTCTCCGATGCGATCACGATATCGCATCGGCGGGGAACGGGAGGGTGTTTCAGTTGGACATTTGGCGCTTGCGACCGCCGATCGTCAATATCGCGATATCACGTCGAATGGCGAAGGACGGGTCATAACTTGCATGGAGAGGATATTGCGATCTTGCGATGCGATTTGGCTTTCTATGGTTTGCGGAGTGTTAAGGAAGTCGACAAGGGGTTTGTTGCGGTCAGAAGGAGTAAGTAAGTGGGTGCGAAAGGCCTTTGAGGCTTCGGAAGGGGTCTGATCACCTCAAAGGGATTTTATACTCTGGAAGGAGTCCATTGTATTTGGAAGATGGTCTGAAGGGGAAACATGAGGGTTCTTGCTAAGTTTCAGGTAAATGGAGCAATTCTCAGGGGTACTTATGGTTATTTTTCAACCAGGGGGGAGGGATATTTACATAGGGGGGATTATTTACATAGTTTAGTACGGGGAAAGGGAAAATATGAGTTAAATAATAATGTTAGTGGTTAATATGGAGATGGTAAGAAATCGCTAAGTTTCAGAAATCTTACGCTACAATGCGGGAATAATAGAGGGGATATGGAATTCCTTTGAGTGAAGCGGATCTTCACCCAAGCTAATGATGTGAAAATGGTGGGACTAAGAGGTATCAAGCAGATGTTGACCTCTTTTGGGGAAATTAGTTAATGATTTGGGGGAAATGGAGAAAGGAAGTTAGTTATGCCTTTTTTTGAGCTTCTCGCATAGAACTGCCTGCTGAGTGTGTCCTGAGTAAAGATGACACCTGGAAATCTGGAACTAATCAGCAATTAGGATTCAGCAACCTCAAAACTACCTACCCAGCCTACTTACCTAACATTTCTTCTTCTTTTGTTTTGGGTGCACTTAGACTTGCAAACCCATCGTTTCAATTTTTCTTTTTTATGCTCTCCTATCTATATACTACCCTTATTTCGTCCAAGGGCCCAGATTAAGCAGTTGGCCTCTTTTGATTCTCTACCTATCTAAGAATCTGCCAAGATTAAGCTGTTTGGACAGATTTACATTCTCTATATTCTAAAACATGAAATTTAAACCTAGGGAGACCAAGATTAAGCTGTTTGGACCTCCCTTTAACTGAAAATTGGCGATACCAGAATGACTTCTCAAAAATTTAGAAGGCAATTAAATGAACTCTGAGTGGCCTTCTTCGCTTGGAGATTGTTAAGCAAATATGGAGCATTGCAGCATGCAAAGTATGACATATTTGGCCTGTAAAAATGCCAATCATGAAATATGAGTAACCTGTTGCAGCAGGAGGCTAACACTGAGTACACCCAAATTTCCATGTTTCATTCTTAAAGAAGGTTATTGGTGACAAGCTCCCAATCTAAATAGTGTTTCCAGAACTTGATGAGGAGGGAAAATCATATTCGAGTCTGAAGGAGTAACAGAAACAAGAAGCTCACAACTACAAAATCAATTAATTTTAGACTATCTAATTAAGTGCAAGAACTTACCTACAAAATATTCCAAATGGGAGGATGATAATTTTATATAGAATCATCCATAAATACTCAAGCATTGATTATAATGTTTTTTTCAAGGACAGGGGCATCTTACGTCCCTATAATACTAAGTTACCCCGCTTATTGTTATTATTATTGTAGCCCCCTATTATTATTTATGTACCCATGTATCCCCATGTTGTTATTTATGTTCCCCATAAAATCCCAATATTGTTATTGTTGTGCCCTTACATTAATATTGTTATGTAGGCTCTAATTATATTATGACTGCTTAGACTCTTATATATACCAAGGAGATCTTATCTTTTGTATCATCCAAGAATTGTTCATTTATGTGATGTAAATGTGGTTTACCCTTCAAAGACATTATTTCTCAAGTCATCGATCTATATTTTATTCTATTCTATGAGTTTATTATATAACATGCATCCAAGAATGACACGACACTAGCCATCACTAGAATTTTAGAAAGCGTCTAGATCCTAAGAGATCGTAGGGAGAAGATGGAGCATTTTTTTCATTGATAGTGTCCCTATAAATCTTGGTGGATTTGATGAAGGAAAGTTCAAATCACCTTGATAAGTAGTTTAAAATCAAGTTCCTAGCCACACAGGTTGACTTAAATTGACATTGTTTATGGGGGTTGCAACAATAAAAGGGGGCTTGTTCTTCATGTCAATACGGTTGGCATGTAGGCCTTGTGGTAGGATGCCATTCTTGGTAGTAAGGCATACAATAAAAGAGGATACTACTATCTAGAGGAATAATGTACCAAGTGGCATGCTCCATGTTTTATGGTCACGTGCACACCCTTAAGGTATCAATTGGCTACATATAAATTCATGGTCTTTGCGAATATATTGGAAATACTACCATGGAAGGAGAAAAAGAGTAGCACGAATAGAGGGTAGGGGAAAAGAAGTGTGAAAATTCCACTTGGAAGTAACAACGAAAGAAAATTATTTTCATTCCACATGAGGGGCCCTAGGAATAAGAACATGGCATGACATTTTATATGGAGATGAATTTCAAAGAAAACAGGGACATAAGGCCACCCCTAGAGCTTATGTAATAATTTGACATGCAATAAGGTAAGGTTAACCTATTTAAAAATAGACATTCCCAGACCAATGGAGATAGGATAAGGACTGCATCGCTTGGGATGAGCCACAATTTTGCCTTGGGGCCCTATTGGAGGCCAAAATTTTTGAAAATTTTGTAGCAATAGGAGAAGCAATGTGTAGTGGAGGATGGAATGAAAGTATGCGAACCAACATGCAGTGGAGAGGATGACATAGGGAAGGAAGGTGCAACACAGAGGATCACCACATGCAACTTAGCACAGTGCCAACTAGATGAGGATACGTATAAGGAAGATCAATGTAGATAGGATCTCAATGTGTATGTTGAATATGTGGAGGATTTTCATAATGAATGTTGTGAGAGATATTTACATGGAGAGGAATTTTGTAAAAGTGGAGGAGAGGTTGTTAGAGGATATTATGAATAGCGATGTTTTTTTAGTTAGAGAGTGTGGGAGATCTAGGGAAGGATGCCAGAAAATGTCAGAGTGGTTAGGCTGATGTGGAGAACTAACCAAACTAGATGAGCATTAGATGCGTGATGATAGATGAACTCATAACGAGTCATAACAATGCCTAATTTATCTAGCTAGATAATGGTTATCTAGTTCAAGGATCACTAGCTCTAACATTTTCTATTGTGCTTTATTGTTAGTTGATGTTCTATTGTTATCATGTAGTTTTTTATGTTGATAGTTTCTCATTCAAATGACTAGTGGGTGAATTCTATTTGATGAGTCTTTTCTTTAGTATGTAATTATCATAGAGTATTCGACACTCAATGATGTTGAATAATGTAATTTATTATGCTTTATGAATGCAATACTAGTGAGCCAGTGGATGAAATGTTTTGTTCTAGTGCATTTCACATCTATATTTTTATGAATTAATGTAAGAATTTTCATATTTCCCTCTATAATTGAATATGAGTATGTGTCTTCTCTTTATTGTTTCTATATGTTAGAATGGATTTTGCTAATAAGGCTTATGAAACATGGGAGTTTGTTATAACTACTGCACTTTTGTCATGTTAATGTTATGAAACTAGAACAATAAGTTAGACAAAAAATCTATAGAAAGAATACTTCCATCTGAATTCAGACACCTGGCTCTAGTAGTCACCCATGGAATCTCAGGTGAGACATCATCTACTTTGTGGGTGATGTGTAAAGGTTTGGTGCTTGAGTGGGTTTGTTGGCCAACATTGCACAACAACTTGGTTGTGTCTAAACCCCACATCAAGACGGTCCTTTCCACATCATACCATAAACTCTTCCTAGATGATTATAGTTATTTCATATACTACCTTGACCCTCCTATACCATATAAGTATCCATGGTGGAATCTGCCATCAATTTGAAAGACATAAAATTGTGATTTTCATGACCAATACACTTGCAGAAGGGACAAACAATGTTCTGATTGTAGTTCCATATTTTTACATCATTGAACAAGTCATTGTAGTATGACCCCACACTCTATAGATCTTATAACATAATCCCTAACCCTACACTCTTCACCATATATTCATTCAGTATGGTGCATTCATTCCTATGTTTCCCTTCCTTTCGACAACTTGTACACCAGGCCTCTATGCATGATCATTTCCCCTTCACCATATATTGTAGCTAAACAATAAGTGTAGTCATTTGTGACTGAATTAAATATATGCTAGAATTATCTTCTCTTTCTATGATCATTGAATACGTTTCTAATTTCAACACTATCTCTAAGGCTTATGGTTGAGTTTGAATGTGTTGTTGAGTCAACCAAGCATGAAAATTCCACTACGTACCTACAATAAAACATTCCTTATGCTACTCATTAGGTATTTTTAATGAAAACTTACCCAATAGTACTTTAAATAATAGATCATAATCCCAAATGGACTCATATTTCCTTTGTTTAATCTCCTTCCACTTCGTTATGCACTAGGATACAAAATTAGATGTGCAAAACACCATCATCACCTTATTGATGTCTTGCAATGAATTTGGCTATGTAAGTTGAGCATTTCTCTTCTATTTCATTTTCTAAGATAAAGCACAATATCTAAAAATAGTTCCCAATTGTACAATCTTGAAATTTTCATCATGGACATTATTAGCATCCAAAACCATTTGGCATACGAACAAGTGTTCATTGGGATTTTCATTCCCAGCACCTTGAAAAAATGAAAGCTTAAGAGTGTCTCTCCTTATCCTTTATCTACCAACTCTTGATAATGTTCCACTAGATAAAACTACTATTTGTTGTGATCCACTACCTCCTAGTTGACTATATTGAATTTGGCTACTATGTTCACTCCCTCCACTACTAGGAGAAATTACCTCTATATGAATAGGTTCAAAAGGGGTTGCAGGTTCAACATAGGGCATACTCTGAGTAAGGTACTTTAGATATACATTCTTTATTATTCTCAACCTAATTTACAAAGGTCGCCTTTTCTCTCCTTCTATGCATGGGATTCCAATGTGTGCTCCATATAGACTTCTCTGATATCCACTACTCCTCCTTATGCAATTACCTATCACTATCTCCTTTACTAGGCTTCTTCAAAATATAATCACCAATGCAAACCTCCCTCCTCTATCATTGTCATATTCGAACCTTATATCATTGTGAAAAACTCAAACCTCAAACTACATCATATCTCCCCTTCCTCACACTATTTAATTGATTTCCTTGGGATACCCTTTTGACAGTCTTGATGAGGGATCTTCTCCACCTCCTTTTTCCTTTACCTTCTACTACTTCTACATCTGAGTTTTGTTCCCTTAGCTTATTCCCTATCCACCCCCAACTCACACTTTATGCATAAGGAGTTTAGCTAATTATAAGGTCAAATTCAATCTTCAGTACACCTGTGTCGCATAAGAACATTTTCATAAAGGTTAACAAAGCCTAAGTAAACCATCCTCATTTTCCTCCCTAGAGTTTTCATTCAGTGACAATGTATGAGATAAAAGATTGTATGGAAAAATTTGTAATATATCCTCCAACCACACTTCCAAACCAGGAATCAATGGCTTGAGAAATATTATTATCCACCAACTGAGGCCTTCAAACTCTCTCAGGGGTATAACTTATAGGTTCGACCACTTTCCAAAGTATATTATGATTGTTGAACCTTTGAATCTATTCTACAAGAAATCTAGGAAATTCAATGAACAAAATTTCATAGACTTCATAAATGGTATATCACTGCAACGATCTATTAATATTAATCGATTAATTCCCAATTTCATGAGCATAAAAATCATCTAGCTTAGTTTCAAAGCACTTGATAATTTCTTCCTGCATATGGTTCCACATCCCATTCAATCACAAACCCTAGCCCTCATAACAAAACCACTTTTTAGTTCTTTGTAGTTTCCCACCTAGGTTTTTATGGGTGACACAACCAACAACATCCTCATCGAGTACTGACCCTTGTGGTAACACTTATGGAATGAGAAAGGTCTCAACCAAGCCACCTATGAAGAACTATGAAAACTAGGTTTATATAGAGAGAAGGGAAATGATAATATGTTATGAGCCATTGTTTTCCCACACATATTCTCCAATTCTAATATACACTCCTATTACCATGACTTATGGTGTATGTGATTTATTATGAATATAAAAAAAATTAAATAAGGGGTGCACTGATTAACCTTAACATCAATTTGATCAATTCAACCATGATTATCACATATAAACATTGCCCACAAAGGAAATCATCATGAAAATATAGAAAAACAAACATGTAAAGCTCTAGCCTTTACTCTCATTACCAAAAGTTCACAAATATAGTATACATTACCTTATAAAATGGCTTTGTAACAAACATTATGTAAATAAATAAGATGAAGGTCATGGTAGATGTATTCCAAGTTGAATGATGGGAAAACATTATAGTGGGCATCACTTATGGTTTATATGGCCATGGAAACTAGAAAAGGAATTGGTAGAGGAAAAGAGGAAATAAATTACATTTTATTATGAAAATAAAGGAAAATAGGATAAAAGGGAGATGAAGAGACACAAATATTCATGGAAGGGAAATTGGAGGAAAAATAAAGGAAAATGAAAGAAAATGGGCAATCGATGATTAAAAAAACAATTCACATCTTTTGTCAATTCATTTTTGGTTCTCTCCTTCCACACTCTCATATTCTTTCACACTTAGAGCATTCTTGGAGCACTCTAGCATTCACTTCGATTTGGAGAAATAAAGAAAAGGAAAGAAAAGGAAGCCCAAGGAGACAATTGGAACAACATATACAACAGATATACTCTATAGGTAACAGGTTGCATATGTGATCTCCTTACTTGTTTTTGGATGCATGGTATATGTATGTGGTTCCTTAGTTACATGCTATCATTGGCATGGATATTTGTCTATATTGACAATGGTTTAAGCCTTGTCTTTCCATTTCCTAGATAAACATGATGGATTGGGTCCCCCATTTTGTTTCCTAATTGGTTATTAGGTTTCCTATGGCTATGGGTTGGAGCAAATTTTCTGGAGCCTTGAAACAACTTAAGTTCCTTGGAGGTGTTGATTGAGACACTACTTCCTGGAGCCCTAATAGCTTGGGTACAGATCAGTGTGGTTGATGTTAATGATTTCTGGACCGTATAAGTGAGATCATTATGATTGAGGGTTGATTTGGTTTTCCCTCTAGAAGGAATGGTTGGATCTATTTTTGTTCGACCCTTATGATCCCACATTAATCCTTGGAATATGGAATAGGGGCTGATTGGATAAAAGAGATATTTGGTTCAGGACAATATATGGTCAAGTGGTACATGGAAGTCCATGAACTGGTTGGAATTTTCATATGTTTATATGAGTTATTTTCCTATTGTGATCTATGAGCACATGTACTGGTTATTATGTTGATTTTATTTTGTATTTTTCATGACCTCTAGTTTTTTCATCTACTGGTTATACACATGTTTCTATTATGTGCTTTGGTTATGGATTTTGTTCATGATTCAATAATTTACTAGATGGCTGACCAATGAATGGACTAACAAGTGTTTTTGTAGCTACCTCAAGAGGGAATAGAGCCATCTTCGTCATTCTCAGCATGAGTTTTCAAAGTTTATGATCAGATATGCATTCATGACATATAGCTTCGATGTTTACTATTTATCTAACAAAATGTATATCTTGCATTAGGCATGTATTGGTCAACATATTGCTCTAGCTTTGATTTTTTAGCATTGTTATCATGATTTTCATGATTCTCAAAATTTGTAGAAAGTTTTGTGTAGTGCTCTAGAGGCTAGCATAAAAAAGTGGCATAGGTCTTGCAACCACATGCATAGAATAGAGGAAATTGGGTCACAACTACATTCAGACAGGCTTATGCGTGTGGTTGGAGCCTCATAACTACATGCACGGTGTGTCAAGGTGAATTTGGGGAGTAAACCTAGTGAGAAAGAGTTCCAACTCAGGGATTGACCCACTAGAGTCACTGTTAGGCTCTTGTTTTTTCTCTAGTCTTTGAGGGATGTATATATATGTTCTAATTGTAGTTCCTACTTCCATAACTGGAACTTGGAGGTCATATTATAGTGCCACTCAGCTTATGTTTATAACGGTTATGGTTATGATATTTATGTAACAATTGATATGATTGTTATATTGTATCATGCTAATTTGGATTGATTTATATAGATGTGATACGCTCCCCAGAAATACACTAAGGTATGATGTTACTTAAGTATATATTTTTTTTATCTGACATGCCATGTGTGTAGGAGATAGAAGATCAAAGATGAAGAGAATAATGGTGGACTACAATCCATATGACTCCCCTTATAGGTCTAATCTAAATTCTATGGAATGGGAAAGGTCATTACGGAAGCAAGGATAAGAGTACTCTCCTAATTTAGTAGATGTAATGAAAATCTTGAAGGTAAGGATTATAAGTTGCAAGGAAGATAATAATGGGCTAACTGAGGTGCATGGAAAAATTTCGAGAGCTCAAGAAAAACAAGGAAAGGTTAATGCAGTCATTCTTCAAAGTATTTAGAATTTACAGAAGTAGGGACATCTAAGGATCATTCATGGATAGAAATAAGAAAAAATGAGGCATATGAAAGCACCTCTTATAAAGGACACGGGTTGGACATGGATGATATAGTCGAAGGTGGAAGATCCTTAGATACACCTCATAGGTGGGCTAACACTGATGGATTTTATTCTAGCTCTAGTTTGTAGGTTTTAACCCCATATAGAAATTACCTGCATATGACTTCTAACAACATAAAATAAACAATGCAATAACATAACACATTAAACACATATACACAGAGATTTTCCACTAGATCCCAAAACTAGGACTCCCAGCTTGATTTTTCATTATGTTACTTTCAATGTTACAATACATATTTATACATGCCGAAGCATCCAATACCATGGACCAAAAGCCATGGCATCCAAAACCGCGTGCGAAAACCATGCACAAAACAATAGGTAACCCAATCTAATATAGGGTCCAAAAAAAAAAAAATCCCCGGGTGTTGCCCTAGACCTCGTAGAGATGGGATACCCACCCCCCTTAAACCCCTCGGATAATTGGAGATGTCGCGCCCCCTATGTCACCCCCGCTTTGCAATCGATGCAACGAAGGGGGGGCTCTAACCCCACTCTAACCCCTTGGTTAACTATGTGGGCTAGTCGTGGAAGGAATATAACACATCCCAACATTCTCCCACTTGTTGTTTTCTTTCCGTAGGTGGCATAGGAGATCTTAGTCATTTATCTAGCCCTACAATGCCCATTGTTTCTCTACACCAAGAGAACTTCTCAGATCTCACACATTTTGTCAATGCATCTGCAGTATTCGTGAAAGTATCCACCTTTACCAGCAATACCCTTTTCTTTTCTATCACATCCCTCACAAAGTGATACTGAACATCAATGTGCTTTATCATTGAATGGTAAGTAGGGTTCTCTACCAAGAAAATTGCACTTTTTCTATAACAGACTATCCTTATAGCTCCATTTACTAACCCCAAACTTGAACACAATCTCTACAACCAAACTACTTCCTCGCTTGCATGAATGGCTGCCATTTATTCTGCCTCTGTAGTTGATAGTGCCACTATAGACTGTTTCGTAATCATCCAACTGACTGCACCTCGAATAGGTTAAACACATACCCACTTGTAGATATTCTCTGATCCATATCTCTAGCCTAGTCCACATCAACAAAGCCACGAATATCCAAAATTCTCTCCAATCCCAGTCTTCCTTGGTAGCACAAACCATAATCACTAGTGCCATGCAAATACTTGAAAAATCTCTTCACTTCTATTGAGTGCTCCTTCCCTCGTTTTGACATAAACCTACTCAATACTTCCACTGCATGTGCAATGTGTTTTGTAGTGCAGACCATTTCATACATAAGGCTACTGACTGCACTTGCATATGGAACATGGGACTTGTCCTCTTCCTCTTCTTATGTCTTGGGAGACTATTCAACACATAACTTCACACCTACAGGAATAGGAACCTCCACTGGATTACTATCCTGCATATTAAACCTCTAAAGTATTGTTTCGACATACTTCCTCTAGTTTAGCCAAAGCTTCCTCTTTCCTCGATATATTTTATTTCCATGCCCAAAACAAATTGTGTAGCACCAAGATATTTCATGTCAAATTTGGAGGACAATTGGGTCTTCAAATCTTGGATAATGTCTTTGTCATTTCCAACTAACAACATATCATCCACATACAAGACCAGATAAATAACACAATCACCAATTAATTTAAAATACACACATTGATCTGCTTTGATTCTGGTGAAGCCAAGTCCGTGTATAAATGTATCAAATTTTTGATACCACATCCCTGCTAATTGTTTTAACCCATACGAAGACTTCTTTAACTCTCATACCATTTCTTTCTTACTCTTCACCACAAAGCCTTCAAGTTACTCCATGTAGATCTCCTCTTCCAGATCCTCGTGAAGAAATGATGTCTTCACATCCATCAGTTCTACCTCAAAATCAAAACTAGCAGCAATAGATAAAATTAATCTAATAGAAGATACCTTGAAAGCAAGAGAAGAAATATCACCAAAATCAATTCGTGATACTTGGGAATAACCTTTTGCTACGAACCGAGCTTTGTATTTCTCCACCTTTCCTTCTGCATTTGTATTTTTCTTGAATACCCATTTGCTACCAATGGATTTCCTTCCAGCTTACAACTCCACCAGATCTGAAACCTAATTTTTGTGCAAAGATGCCATTTCATCAACCATGGCATCTTTCCAAAGCTTGCCATCCTCTGGATCTACTACTTCCTTCACAGTTTTGGGATCAACATTGGTAATAGATAAAGAAAAATTTGAACAAAAAGTAGATGGACTATACCTTTCTGGATACCTTCTTTCTCAAATTGTTCTTCTCACACATGGAGTTTGTGGCTCTTCATATTCTGATTCCTCTTCTGTTGTTGAGTCTCATTCTTCCTCCTTAAGATCAAACTCTATCTTCTCAAGTTCCTTTGCTTGGACTTCATGTTTAATAACATCTTTCACCTCTCTAAAAACCACATCTCGACTCTACACAACCTTCCTTGTTACTGGGTTCCAAAGCTTATAACCCTCTAAACCATCCTTATACCTAATAAAGATGTACTTTTCAAATTTACTATCCAACTTGGTTCTTTTCTCCTTCGGAACATGTACATATGCATCACATCCAGATACCCTCAGATGTGGAAGAGAGGGTTTCCTACCAGTCCATACCTCTTGTGGAGTCTTATCCTCCAATACTGATGAAGGTGATTTGTTGACCAGGTAACATGTTGTCTCCACCACCTCTGCCCAAAATTCCTCTCCTAACCTGGCACCACTCAGCATGCTTCTCACCCTTTCTATCAACATCTTTTTCATTCTTTCTGCAACTTTATTCTTCTCAAGTGTGTATTGAGTAGTCTTTTTTCGTGCTATACCACACTTCTTACAAAATTATTCAAATTCCTTACTACAAAACTCTCCACCATTATCTTTCCTCAACACCTTTATCTTCTTCTCTGTTTGGTTTTCCGCAAGAGCCTTAAATTCCTTAAACCGTTCAAAGACTTCAAATTTCTTCTTAAGGAAATATATCCATGTATTCCTTTAGAAGTCATCTATAAATTATACATAATACACAGACTTGCCTAGTGATGGATCCTTCACAGGTCCAAATGCATCACTATGCACAAGTTCTAATATCTATTTCTCCCTCTTACCACCAGAGGGGAAAGTCACCCAATTCTGGTTCCCATATACACAATTTTCATAGAAATCAAAATCTAGAGATCTATTACTCATACCTTCTACCATACCTTGACCATGAAGTATTCAAAGGCATTTCTCTCCAATATGTCGAAGCCTTTGATGCCACAACATGGTATTCTCTCCAGAGACCACTAGATTTTCTCCTCCACTTTCAGGAACCACAAAACTATTGCACCCATCAACAACAGTGCTACCTTGCAGCTTTTACAGAGTTCCAATTCGAACTCCCTGCATCAATACCAGTGCTCCCTGAACCATCTAAATGTGTGCTAACCCTTCCACCTTACAACTTCAACTTTACTTTTCCATGACTAATGATTCTATCCTTTCTATCATCCCCCAAGAAGACATCACCACCATCATATTTCTCATACTCACAGAACCACTCTCTATGGGGAGCGAAGTGAAAGGATGCACTTGAGTTAATTAACCATGCCTCATGAACTACATGTGTACTTGAAGAAGACAAGTACACATCCCCACCTTCATCTGAGGTGGTTTTCACCTCTATAGAAGGAGCATCATTAGATCCCTTTCCTTTGTCAGGAGCTTTAGATTTAAAGTCCCTTTTGTAGTGCCCTACCTTTTTGCATTTCCAGCACACCACCTT
The DNA here is from genome assembly GCA_000404065.3 of Pinus taeda. NCBI lineage: Eukaryota > Viridiplantae > Streptophyta > Pinopsida > Pinales > Pinaceae > Pinus > Pinus taeda. The sequence goes on from APFE031117266.1 coordinate 19,732, forward strand.
TACAAGTTTTCCTAGAGATTTAGATCTCCCTCTAGATTTAGATCTCCCACTCAATGACTTACTTTTGCTTCTATTCTGGGACCATACTCATACAGAAAAGGCATCACCATTCTGTCTCTCTATATTTTTTCGTCTCATCTCCTCCGTTAGCAAGGATGAGACTATTTCACCAAACTACAAGGTAGTTGCATTGCTACCTATTCCAATAACTAGACTATCCCACAAATCTAGTAGAGATCACAACAAACTGATGCACTTATCTTCATTTTAAATTTTAATATCAATAGATAATAACTGACTTACCATAGTATTAAATTCATTCAGATTCTCTGTCACCAAGTCTCCATCTTTCATCGTCGGGTTATACAACTTTTTTCGTAGGAATAGTTTATTCACGAGAGACTTAGATTCGTACAAACTCCCTAACTTGTCCCACAAATCCCTAGCTGTACCTTCCCCTAATACATTCAGCAATACTAAATCTGACACACACAATTGTATTATGCTCTTTGCCTTCCGATCCAACTTCTTCCATTCTTCATTGGACACTCATGTTGGTTTAGTACCTGGATCTACTACGATCCACTAATCTTTGTCCACCAACATATCCTCCTTCTTGAGTTTCCACAACTCAAAACTCTGACCATTAATTTCTTGATCTCTATCTTTCCACTACTCACCATCTTCTTTCACCACTAGAATCGATCTCGCAGATCTCCCACTGAATAGGGTCTACCACAAGCTCGAGCAAAACCCCTCAGCAAGAAAGGCATCACCTTGAAGACAAAACAACTATGTTGTAAAATATAGGCTTTAACCCTGTACAAAAATTATATGCATACAAATTCTAACAATAGAAAAAAAATGTGAGACCATAACACATCAAACACATATACACAGATATTTTCCCCTGGATCCCAAAACTGAGACTACTAGCTTGATTTTTCATTATTTTCCTTTCATTGTTACAATACATATTTATACATGCCAAAGCATCCAATACCATGGACCGAAAACCATTGTGTCCAAAACCATGTAGAAAACCATAGTAGGTCCACCCAACCTAATATAGGGTCCAGAAAAAAAATTCCCGGGACGCTACTCCCAACCCCATAGAGGGGGGCTACCTAGCCCCCTCAAACCCGCTGGACATGGGGGGCTTCCACCACCCCTATAAACCCCCCGCTGCACTCCTCTAGCTGACCGGTTAACTACATGGGCTAGTCGTGGAAATAATATAACGCAACCCAACATAGCTATGAGAATATCAACGTCATTACTACAAACATTTTGATAAGAAGAGTGAGAGGGGATACTTTCTAGAAGAGTTCAATAAATCCAAATTTTAATGGGGATGTGAAGAAATTAGAATATGAAAAAGCATGCCTATTTGTGATGAAGAAGTTCTTTGGATTGCATGCTTATTCAGATAATATGAAGGCCAACATAATAATGTTCAGTTTAAAGTAAAAGTAATATATCTCATGCGAAGATGTGAATCATGTCAGAGGAATGAGGGTAGAAGAGCAAAGTAAACATGAATTTAAAACTCTGGAAGAAGAAGGACGTGTTTGGGATATTTTATGCTGGAAGGAGTGATGAGTTCTGAGTTGAAGATGGGTTCCATGACATATTAAGACTACATGACCAAGTTTTTGGAGTTTTTGAGGTATGTGCCATACCTCAAGGATGAGAAAACAAAGGTCCAAAGGTTCATCAGTGGATTTTCTTTACCGTTTAAAGATCATATCGAGTATAACGAGGCTTAGTCATTGGAGGAAGTCATGGGGAAGTTGAACCATTCCTATGAGTTGTTGGCTTGTTGTGGCCTGACCTAAGTTAATATTTAATTAGACAAACAAATCCATGTGCTACTAGCCCTTTTGGCAACAATCTGCGGAGCGCGAACTAAGGTCTCACCTGAAGTCGTATGGCGGGTGCTGGAACCAGGTTTCCGTGCCCTTGAGATATCTCAGGGGTTGATTTGGTCCAAATGTGAGTCCCTTCGTGTAGGTTACTACACACTTCCTTGGCTTTCGTGCCCTAATATATTTTCCTTCGTGCAACCCTAACCAAGGGTTGTGGGACTTTTGCGCTACTGGAGCAGTGATATGCACTATTCCCCTAAGTCACACCTGAGATCTTAATTATATTCTTATAACACTTAGTTATATTCGCGTAAATAGAAGCCTTATATTATATTTACTTATTCAACACATTTATATGAGTTCACACTATAAATAAATAGTAAACTTGCTATTCATACCTAATAATGCATAAAATAGGAAAAGATACATAGAAATATGGTAACACTTCTCTTTCATTAATTCTTCCCACTATTACAGACTTGACCTTCCTTACACACTCAGTTGTAGGGGTCCGTGCACTCAGCTATGAACTACTAGGCCTCTGCGCACTCAGCTGCAGAGCCTTCTCCTACTCTACGACCCAACGACACAACTTACTCTTTGACTCAATACTTCATTGATTCCTTAGATTCACCCTTTAATTAGTTTCATTCCTCTTTTATCTTACAATTAGAGCCCCACTCTATTTATACAATCCCATGGTCCATGGACCATGGGTGGATCTTTCAAACCGACATTAAATTACAAAAGCAAGGGTGGACAACCCTATACTCGATTATGAATTTGCGCTCTAAACCCACAATTCGTGAAAATTTTACAATAGACTTAGTCAAAACTTGGGCTTTGAGCCCCAAAACATCCCTTGGGGGCGATTCCACACCCAACAGGCCCCCAGCTCAAACATCCTGACTCACCCTCAAGTGACTTTATCAGTGCAGAGACCTTCGCGTGGTGTCCCTCCAACTCTTCTCTGACAGCTGCAAGTTCAGTTGCACACACTGCTCTGAGACCACGACGTCAGAACTACACCTCGGCATCTGTTCCTGCATCCCTTTCATTTGTGCAAACTTGCCTTCAATTGTTGTTGTGATTACGAAGGCCTCATCAATCCAAGGCTGAATGTGCACCTTAGTAATTGCTTCTTTGTGTCGTGTTGCATCCACTTGCTCTTTCAGTGCTTGGCCTATAGCATTCGCGCGAGCTTCTGAGTGAGGGCCACTATCTACGTGCTACTCTTGATCCTGCCATACTGCTGCTGGAGCTCACATGCCTCTATCTCTAAGCGTTGGATTTTAGGGTCTTCTTGTACATTGCCGAGGACTTCGAATAACTCTTCCAACATTCTCGTGCAGTCCATTACTGCACTAATGATCTCCTCCATCTACAATGTAATAACACTAGTGCGCTAATCCCTTAGTTCTGGAGGAGTGGATGGCTACGCCCTCAACTGTAGTTGTGCTATTTGAAGGTTAAACTCCAGCGGAACCTTGGCCATTTCTTCTTCTGCCTCGTGCATCCATGCTGCTAGTATTTGGATGCACACCTCCAGGGAATATTTTAAGAACCCCCCCTAAATTTATCAGTATAATAAATTGGCGAATATCCATGGTATATAGGAAAAATGGAAGGCAATTTTATCAATAATATAGTATGTATATATAAGTTTTTGGTGAACCTCTCACCAGGCATGGCGAATGTTTTATTCAATTATAAAATCTTGTAAGATCTTGGTATTACCATGGGTTATCCTAAACCTGGAGCTTAAAAATTACTCTTAGTAATTTATAAAAAATAATAAAATTAATAGTTGATTTTTATTTTATTTTTAATTTTAACCAAGCTAAAATGTTTAACATACATTAAATTACAACATCCAATTTTACTCTTGATCCACCAAGCCGTGAGAAGGATCAAATATTTTTTCACTCTATGCTAGTTTGCATATCACGATATTTGATACCTCTCGGGGGTTAGTAGATCCAGAGTAAAAATGGATCTATGCTGGTTTAATTCCCCCATTTAAATAGGCTACATTCCAGGCAAATACCATGGGTCAATACCATGTGCCATTTTGGTGAATACCATGTGTCAATACCATGTGCCATTTTTATTAATACTAATATTTGGGTTAATAATGTTTTTTTCCATGGTATTAATAACAATCTAGTCCTTGGTATTTGTCCCATAGTATTTTTCCCATAGGTTTCACCTAAATATAATGCATTTTTTTAGTGTTCCTAAATATAAGGTGACTTATGGAGTAAACATAAAAAAATGTTTTATTTGTTTACCATACCTCTCCTATATTTATATTTTTATTAACTTACCATACCTCTTTTATAAATATGGTATTTGGCCCATGGGATTCACTTAAATAAAACCTCTTTCTTGAGCATTCATAAACAGAACGAGGGTTATGGACTAAATATAAAAAGAGGTTTTATTTATTTACCATACGCCTAGTTTATTTATATTTTTATTTATTTACCATACCTTTTGAGTATGTATAAAAAGACGTTTTATTTACTTACCATACCTCCACTTTACTTATATTTCTATTTGTTTACGCCCTTGCATGTATATAAGGTGAATTATGGAGTATATATAAAAATGTTTTATTTATTTACCATACTTCTCATTTATTTATATTTTTATTAATTTACCATACCTCTTTGATAAATATGGTATTTGGCCCATAGGATTCACTTAAATAAAAACTATTCTTGAAAATGGGCTAATGGAAGGTTGTAACTCCTAATTTCAAGGGCTAAATTTACCTTTTTTACCCTCTCCCTTAAAATAATGTGGACTATTTGAGGTGATTTGTAAAAATGTACTATGATACAAAATATTGGCCCACTAAAAATTTAAAACCCCTTAATTTCGCCAAAGGGCAAACGTTTGCCCCTAAAATTTTCTATGCGCGCCTCTGCTGGTGCTTCTGTTGGGATGGCCATCTCAAGGACCATCTAGGAGGCTTCTTGCAGAACCTGTAACATCTGCCTATTCTATGACATGACCTCATCACTCTACAATCTCAACTACTCCATGTTGATCTTCTGCTCGCTCAGCACCTGCAACGCGCGTCTCTCCCTAGCCCAGAGTTCTGTAGCAATCCCATCCTATAGAGCATAGAGTGTCTCTCACGGGAGCACAACCATTTTGATACCTATACCTTTTAGTACACTAATCGTAGGCTAGTTGACCTCATTTGCTATAACCAGTGCCCCTTGTGGTAGTACTATTGTGTTGGTTGTCTAAGCGCATATAATTTTCTCGGTTATAGATGTCCCTATTGTGAGGCTGGTCAAAAGAGTACTAGCATGAGGAGTGTGCAGTTGCAACTACTGAATCTACACTTGCAGGGCCCCCAACATAATCTAATTCTCCTCCGTGAAGTTTTGGAGGGCCTTTGTGGTGACATCATGCACTCTCTCGCCTATGTGATGTAGATCACCCTCAGTAAGGGTGATTAGGTCAATCGATAACTTGGATGCATTCGCCTTCTTGCATAGCCCTGTCCGTTCACTTGGCCGCTCATGCTTCAATTGTGTGGACATTGTTTGTATGTCCGCGCTCTCCTCCTTCCTCTATTTCCATCTCTTTCTCCTACTCATGTGAAGGTGACCTCTGGCCCTCACGCGCCTTCTCTACTGCCACTTGTGCTGCTATTGCTGCAACCTTCTTATGTTTCGTTCTTATCTGATCAATGTCCTACCCCTCCTGCACTTTTGATGTTGCTGCTTCTTGCCTTCTCTTTTCTACCAATTGTACCATGCGCAGTTTCGTCTCCTCCTTCTTCCTCTGAATAGTAGACTTCTCTACCGCAGCGATGTCTGGGGCGTGCCACTCTAGTGCCCATGTCTCCAATACATCAAAAATCACATCATCGGTGGCTATGAAGGGTAATTCTCCCCATTTTTTAGTCGGTCCTTGTTTTCTCTAAGATATATGTGGTCAAAGTTTGCTTTAAATTTTGCAAAACTCTCCAAGTTGTTGTAGATAGTGGTTGATAACTATGGCTTGTGGTTAATCCTCGTTTTGATGTTGATCTCCATGAACACCCAAAATATCTTGTTGTCGAAGATCCGATTCACATCTTTCATGGCCCACAGTGAAGTGTACTTCACGGCATTTGGGAGATCCCTTACAATCGTGGGGAATTGGCTATCCTCCGGAAATTCCCCTACCACCACCACTATGGACAACAGAAGCCATGCATATTGGAACGTTTTCCCTTGTTCATGTGCCTCATGTCAATCTCCAGGAAATCTTTGCACAATAATTCAGACCCGTTAAACTGGACCCCTTTTGTGCATTGTTCAGAAAGCACCACCAGCGGTGTGGATACCTCGTCTACGTGGCACTTCCACATGACCTTACCCACCGGTATCTGATTCACCATACTGACTCCTTTGTTGTTGATACTAGGGATCAAATAGCCCATTTTCTTGCTCATTGCCTCCACGATGGAAAAATCACTACTCTTACCCTCTAAGATGTCTACAGGGTCATATCCTTTACACGGAAGCCAGGTAATGTTGTGGATTAAGTGGTCCATGATGGGGATGGGCTCCTCTAGCCACAATAGCCACCATGCACTAGGTAGAGTAGTTGCCTGATGACGAATATTGTCATTGAGGTGTGGTGGTAGTGCGACAACCAGAGTAGGTTTAATAACCCTGCCTTTTCCACTCCAGGTAACCACTTTCGTGGCTCCAATTCTATAACCCCCACCACGATGTTCTGCTTGGTCTTCATAAGCTAGGAAATCTCTAGGTGAGGTAATTTCTCATGGTTAGAAAGATTCTAATTTTCATACTTCAAGCTCGGCACTCATCCCACGTGCATGCCCTCAGAATGATATCATCAGGGAGGAACAGAGTCTGCAGAGAGCTCTTGCTCTCATCGAGGTCCTTGGGTATTTTTGGCTTCCCCTTCCATGGGGGAATATACATGGGAAGCTTGGTTGGAGGGTGCGCAGCCTTGGTTTCTACTTCCATGCCTTCATCCTCATCTTCTTCAATTATGAAATCCTCATGGTATTCCTCCTCGTTGGTTTCTAGGTTAACTGGTTTCCCTTTCTCCTCCATCGTTAATCTAGTGCATAGCAGGTTTCATGCGGACCCACGTACTAGAATAATTGGTTGTTTATTGTTCTTTGCCCTCGGCATGAACAGAAATTTAGGGATTTCTGCAACAATAATGATTCCTTCAACGACATATTCCATGGTCAGGGCCTGCGTGGCCTCTTCAGCGGTCATCTATACAATTTCCCTAGCTTCCTCAGATGTTGCCATCTTGCTCGTCCAAAAATATCTCAAGCACTCAATCAGGGGCTCAACCAATGCTTTGTACAGGGCAAACATATCTAGATTTCGTATACTTAGGCTGCAGAATAGCTCAATTTGAAAATGACCAATTGTTTTTTGCAGGGCAGCCCTTTGTACTTTATAGTGCCTTTTGAATTTGAATTCGATCACTGCCCCCAAATCTGGTCCATTAATGCTCCCTTGGTGGCAAAGTTTCCCAAATATTGCCCATAAAGTGCATCTTAAATGACTGATGCCTGCTCCATTTGGTCTCAAGTGAAGAATCACATTGTGAATAGTGACTACAAAAATCACTTTCTAGCCAACCCACATGGCATCGCAGCCCCCCCTTATGTGGTCATAGACCTTGCAACACTTTACTCCTAGGCACAGCCCCAACATCGCACAACTCCTGGGAAGCGTAGTTTATAGCCTTGTGCATCCTTTCAACTACCTAGAGCACTAGGACTATACTTCCCATAGCTAGTGAGGTGGGCAAGCCACCTGTATAGGGTTTCAACCGGTCATCCATTACTTTTCCCGGAAAACATTCACCTTTTATTTTTGATATCTACGTCGCACACTTTAGCATCTGCAACGTGCCACCATGGGTGCTCCCTTTAGTAATATGTGGTCCAATCCAAGGCATCAAGCTGATCAACTCCCAGAGGTAGTCCCCAAATTTGTTAGCGTAATTGTGTGCACCTTATTTTGTTAACCTAGATTTCTGATCAAGAAAATCCTCCTTTATTTCATCCTCTAGCTTCTTGACTTCTTCTCCCACCAGAGCACTTTTCTCCCCTAATCGCACCATTTCCTTCAGATGTTCTTGGATCCTAAGATCACTCTGTTGGACTTCTTCCTCAGGTCCCAAGCATTTTGCTTCATCTAGCTGCACGATCCCTACTTCCGAGGCTTAGCGAGCCATCATATCTACTGGTGCTACTATGCGCTGACTAGCCATGTTATATTCTATGGAGATTATAGCATTCGCTCCATATTTTAGCCTCAAAGGCATTTTCTCTATTAGTTTCTTGCAAGTTTCCTTATAAGCCCACAGAACCGCTAGTACGCGTAGGTCCCAATCAGTCTGTTGTGCATCATATACCTTGTTCAGCACTTCACATACTTTGTTAAAGGCTTTTGCATGGATAACCTTCTGCACGCTCGTTATTTCCATACTCCGTTGTTCCAACTAGAGGGGTCACTTGTGAAATTGCATTGCCCGCACCTGCTTATCGACCATGTCACTTAACGCAAAGTGTGTGTGCATCCACATAGGTTTTCTAAGAGATGCCTGTATTCATCTAGATAGGTGCACGCATGGAGCATTCTGTCCGTAAATCATGTCAGTTAATCACATATGAGGCTTCCCAAAGTGCATGTGGATCATTCTCCTACACTCGTGCCAGTTCTCAAAGCATCCTTGGTGTGTATCCCACCACCTCACAGGTGTAGCACGCAGTACCCATGTCAAAACCTTGAAATGTTGTTGTTCTAACACCTCCCTTTCAAATCTTTTTAAGAAAGAATCTACCTCACTTAACCCATCATAAGTAGGCAGATCCCTTACTTCCGTTGATACGTAGTGCAACGATCTTGTCATCATGTTGTAGTTTCGCGTGGTTATGTCCTGTAACCGGTTTTGCCATCGCTCTATCTTTTCATCTGAATCCGATGTGTAGGATCTTTCGTGCTCCGATGAGATTTTCCGTTACACGATAGGATTTACCTAGTCTTTCTCTTATGCGGTTACTTTGTAGATGCAATCCAATTTGTCGTCGCTTTCATAGTTGTGCATAGCTCCATGTAGCGTGATCCTTCTGCAAGGTTAAAAGGTACTACTACACATAGGGAATTTTGCTCAAAAATCATCTTGCACTTCTTCAGGTTTATTGCCCCATTCATGTTGGTGGCCCATTCGATTCCTAATAGCGCATGCTAATGATTGCTATCATAAAAAATCTCTAAGACCTCGAAGTCTGCTAGCACACTCACTCCTTCAATATCTATTGTCATTCCGTGCAATCTCCCCATAGGTATTATCTTTTGTTGGTTCACCATTCCAGCTGGATAGGAGACCATTGCAGTGTAGGCCTCCCCATGTGCTTCCATGTCTACTTCGACAAAATGTTCACATTTGATCCTAGGTCTAGAAATGATTGGTCCATCTCATATTCTCCAATTTGCAAGATCAATTGCATTTCTCTTCCCATCCTCGTTGCGTGATTTCCAATCTTCTAAACTATGCACGATTCCCCTGGCGCAGTCCCAATGCATTGATTAATGAGTTCCTACAATCATTTTATAGCCTTTCTATTGTGAAACAACTTCATGCACATTTCCAGGAACGTCTTCAGCATCGATGGGTCCATTTTCAGCTTTGTTCTATCTTTGCTTTCTAAAGCGGAGGCATCAACGAGGCTCTTCCTAGCATCCATGAAGGTTTCCTTAGAAAGCTCCAAATTATATTCCAGTTCTTTCATGGGAGCCTTGCAAACCCAAGTACTATCTTCAGGTTTCCTGCCTTTATCATCCCATGTCATAATTGCACTTCAGAGCACAATGCTCACATTAGGATCTTCCTCGCATAGCTCATACCTCATCATCTACAAATTTTGAGTTGGGGGAGGTTGGAGCGCTCCCTTGTCGCCTAGCCTGGCTATCAGTGTGGGACAATCCTCCATCTCATGATCAAACAATGTACAATATAAACATGACAACTGCGTTGTATTTGTGAAATCACAAGCATAATTTCTTGGCCCTCTACAATTGTAACATATCAATTGTCCATGACCTCTTCCATTTCCTCCTCCACCTCAGCCTCGTCCACGCCCCTGAAATATGGTTCCCGCCATCCTACATTCTGGTCAAGGGGCCGCATTTTGGTCTAAAATCTATAGGTGGGAATCCTATCCATCATTAGCTCATAGCTTCTATAGGTGTGCTCATTGTTTCCTACTAATCTACAAAAATTACAGAACCACTATTGCAAATTTGGTGTGTAATTTTGCAACAGATGATAGTTGTCCATAATATGCTTTCCTCCTATTTGACAAATTGTGTACCACCATCCAGGCGTCGCACTAGGCCCTGCTTGTGCCTCCAGTCTTAATGACATTGACCCTCCTCCTGCGAGCTAATTCACAAACACCAAGCAATGGTCGTTTTCATGTCCCTCAGCCTTATATTTAACACACCATACCTCTTCGCACACCTCTGGGTGAGCTGTCCTATCTTGTTTCAGACTCTACATCTCAAGGCATAAGCTTTTCAACTCAGCATGGATTTGCTAAACTCCCATCTTAGGATCATGTATCGGGGTTTCATGAAGCCTCATTGTGATCTCCAAGGCCTTTTCTTGAGTCGTTATCCTTTTTGGTGACAACGCATTCCTTAAATGCAGCATTAGTGATGCTACAAACGATTCACGATGTTGTCCATATGTGAAAGTCATATTGGTTTCACGAATTATGCCCTTTAGTCTCTAATCCAACTCCTAAGGAGTTTCACCTGGAAGAATTTTTATCTCCTTGAAACCAATGATCAACTGCGCCTATGACTTTGGCCTGCTAAATTCTTTGTTCAACACAATTTGGATATCCATGAAGCCTGCATTTGGATTCTCATTATAGTACTTGATATAGTAAGTGAGGTGGAGATCCTGCAAAGTGTCGACCATAATTGCTTTCTTTATATTAGCATCTATAACTCCTTCTGTTTCACATGCATCCCTTACATGAACCAAAACGGGTCTAGAGATTCAGTTCCTATTCCCTTGAATATAGGCAACTTTGTCACGCTTGCCATATCATCTCGTGGTGGTGGCAGTGGTGGTATGGGTAAATATGGGGATGAATGTGGTGATACTAGTGGTGGTGTGGGTGGGGATGGTATGCGTTGAGTCCTTTGTCTTATCAAATTGATCACACTTCTTGGTGAGACCTTCAAAATCTCTCCCTCGCCCGTTCATGGAGGTGAATTCAAGGGGCTAGTCTCCAGTTCTGTACTTGCTTTGTTTCTATAAATTCTTCCACTTCACATAACCCTGAACGTCAATGTATTCACATAATCCTATTTGGACATAGTATCATTTTAATCCAAGTGTTCGGAGACTTAATGTACTTACCTTGTGGTCCTTTGAGGAAGCAACATTCTACCTCGCTATAGCTGACTGAAGTATCTACCACGAACTCAGTGATGAATCCTCCTATAATTTGATCGAGCCAATGATCAGCGGTGCATGCAATTTTATCCTCTAATGCTTCCATTTTGCTCACAACTCTAGGGTCCACACAATAGGATTATCATGTTTTCACCATCCTTGGCTATCTACTAGCTTCATTATGCACTCATACAACTTAGTAGGGAAAGGTGTGAAGAACA
>APFE031117279.1:478-35104 GCA_000404065.3 Pinus taeda
AAGCAGCCAGAAAACTTTGTATCAGGTGATGCAGGGTCTATGGTTTGCAGACTTAAGAAATCTATCTATGGGCTAAAACAAGCATCTCGACAATGGTATTATAAGTTTCACCAAGTTGTTAGCTCATTTGGTTTTGAGTCTAACATAGTAGATGAATGTATATACCTTAAGTTCTGTGGGAGTAAATTTATTTTCTTGGTTTTATATGTAGATGACATATTGCTTGCCAGTAACGATAAGGATATGTTGCATCAAACTAAGAATTTTTTATTTAAGAACTTTGAAATGAAAGATCTTGGTGATGCATCATTTTTTCTAGGGATTGAAATACTTAGAGATAGATCTCAAGGTATTCTGAGGTTATCCCAGAGGAACTATATCGATAAGATTCTAACAAGATTTGGCATGCAAAACAGCAAACCAGGAGATACCCCTATATCAAAAGGAGATAAGTTTAGTCTGAAACAATGTCCCAAACTGACTTAGATAAAAACCTCATGAAAGATATTCCCTATGCCTCAGCCATGGGTAGCATCATGTATGCACAAGTATGCACGCGTCTGGATATTGCGTTCATTACCGGAATGCTAGGGAGATATTTGAGTAACCCAGGTATGGAACACTGGAAGGCAGCCAAGCGAGAGTTGAGATACCTAAAGAGAACAAGGGACTATATGCTCACGTATCGGAGATCGGAACAACTCGAGGTCATTGGATATACCGATTCTGATTTTGCAGGATGTGTCGACAGCATGAAGTCAACATCAGGATACATCTTTATGATGGCAGGTGGTGCTGTGTCATGGAAGAGCGCTAAACAGTCACTGGTAGCCTCCTCCACTATGGCAGCTGAATTTGTTGCATGCTTTGAAGCATCTAATCATGGCGTATGGCTGAAGAACTTCGTCACAAGTTTGAAAATTGTGGATTCTATTCAGAAACCACTCAAATTATTATGTGACAACAATTCAGCAGTGTTATACGCAACCAACAACCGAAGTTCGTCAAAGTCGAAGTACATTGACATTAAGTTTTTGGTTGTAAAAGAGAGAGTGCAGAATAATGAATTATGTATAAAACACATAGGTACAGACTCCATGATTGCGGATCCTCTTACTAAAGGATTACCACCTAAGAAGTTTCACCAACATGTTGCTTGTATGGGTGTAATATCTATTTAGGATGATTAGAAAATGTGGGAGTCTGAATATGTTTTAAGTTTTGTTTTTGTTGTTCCATGTAATGCAATTGTAAACTTTTTTGATGATATATACAAGTTGCATTCAGTTTCAGTTTCATTATTTATTTCTTTAAAGTTTAAATTTTTGGCCTCATACAGTAAAGTAAAGGTGACTCAATTAGAAATAGGCACGTCTAATCACACTTGCGTGTAATTTCTAAACTATATGTCCAAATTAGATTCATGTCATTCAGTTATGTTGGGAGCGTGATTTATGTCAGTTTAGTTGCGAATAAATGTGACAAATGCCGCTTAAGTCCTTTGTTAACATAATTGATGGACAGAATTGTTTAAGAAATACGATAAGTAAAGACAGAAAAGTTGCATGCAAGATTACAATAATTTAGGTTGGACATGCGTGCATTATGATTATGATATCAAATACTGTCAGCAAGATTACATTTATGTAATGATTAAATATGCCAAATAATGTGATTAATTAAGTTATGGCATTAAAAGTATTTAAATAAGGATTTGGATACAAATACATATAGAATAATGTTAATCAATTATAATTGTTAATGGACCGATTATAATTGATTGAAATAATAGCATTAATAAATATGGATAGCCAAGTTTCGGCTGCCCTAGGATTGGGGCTGAAATTTAGCTGTCAATTGACAGCCAAATTTCCGCTGCCCTAGGATTGGGGCTGAAATTTAGCTGTCAATTGACAGCCAAATTTCGGCTGCCATAGGATTGGGACTGCTATAAAAGGGCTGAGTCTCCAAGGCTTGCAATCACTCAGAAAAATTAGTCTGCTCCATTGAAGACTTGATACTCTATCAAGGATTGCCAGAGAAAAGGATTGCAAGCTCTTGGAAGGATTCAAGAGCCAACAACTCAAGTCAAGACCAGGAGCTTTAGAAGATGGAAAGTAAGTTCCGCTGTGCATTATTTTCAATAAGTTCCGCTGTGCATTGTTTTCAATTTCTTACAAAGGAGTAGATCTTGGTTAGGGTTTAAAATAATTAGGAAAACCCATAGATTAAATCCTACACTTTTGTCTTCTTAATTGAAAGTTTGCCAGTTTTTTTTCTCCTATACACAACCTCAAAATGTATTTAACATGAATTCTTTACATTACTCACTGCGAGGATATTGAAATCAATCGATCTGAATGACAGTGTTATTGTTATTCACCAGAGACCTGGATGGACGTTGCAGGAGGGACGAAGAGACCCGGATGGACGTTGCAGGAGGGACGAACAGCAGCATCAACATCAATATGTTGGAGGTGATTCGTCACCATTCGCTGAAAGTGGAAGACGATTTAGATATTACTATTGAGGGAATTTCGCTGCTGTCTTTCTCCCCATAGCCACTGAGATCGATTTCTGTATTAATATTTGTTATTTGTTAGGTGTATTTTAAATTAAGACTTTTGGCTTTTATATTACTGGTTGGAGTCACAATTGCCTTTACACTAAAACTCACAGATGTTAGTAAACAAACATATCACTAATATTAAGCCCATATTACAAAACACACAAAAATGTTGGATCAACAATATTGATAATAATCTTGATGAAATCCATGACAATGGCACCATAACTAGCGGCTCCCGCCAAAATAGCAGAAGAATACTTGAAAATGAGAATGAATTTACACAACAGAGGTATTGTTCTTCTTATTCAGACGTATGCCCCGATATAAGAACAGCAGAGGCGTTTAAGGTAAAGCCAGAGCTACAGGAGCAAGATAATGGAAAGATGGGGGAGATCAGTGTTAGGCATTACAGAGGAGTGAGGCAGCGGCCATGGGAAAAATTCGCAGCTGAAATTAGAGATCCCAACAAGAGGGGCGCTCGAATTTGGCTAGGTACTTTCAACACGGCCGAAGAGGCTGCTCTCGCATATGACCGCGCTGCTTACGGACGCCGTGGAGCCAGGGGTTTGCTCAACTTCTCCGTCCCCATAGCTTCCAATTCAGAGAACGCATCGGCAGTCGGTCACATGTCGCACAAGAGGAAGAGATGAAACCGTGTCGTTGGGGCGGCGGGATGGACCTTGGAATCTGGATTGAAGTTGGAGGGACGATAATGAACTGCAGCGGGAACAGTGAAAGTGAGAGCGAAGAAAATCTGAATGTCCGTTTTCACACTTCACATATTCTTCGTTCTTCCTTCGGGTGTCCAAAATCTTATTATGTAATAGTTGGGTTTATTTTAGATTAACTTATGAGAATACATATGCACTCAAAAAAAAATTTACGAGTGTATATATATATGTGTGGGAGAGAATTATGTTCATGAATAATATTGGTTTAGGAAATTGGACGCATGAATTAATCTCCAAAAATGTGTTAAGAATAAGTTTAAGAATAAGTTTTACAGATTTTTTAATCTTAAAATTATATATTAGTATGTTTATTTTAGAATAACTTTCAAAAATTTTAATTTATTGTAGAATTGAGGCTTCTGTGATTCATCATGGTTATAAGAAGAATTTTGGCGTAAATCACATAAAGAAAGAACTTTGTCAATGTGTTTCGAACCAACCAACTAGTGTGGTTCATCGTCAGGACAAGTTGAGGGACAGACTAGTCTAGCGCGTTAAATAGTTCGAGAAGAGATTCCAACAGCTAAAACTGATTAACGTCTAATTTTGACCGAAGGACCCTGTTAAATTATTATTATTCTTCTTTTTCTTTTTCTTTTTCTTTCTTTCTTTTTTTTTCTTTTTTTTCTTCCTGGGCAAAGACTAACCTAATTTATATTAAAAAGATGTAAAAAATATATACAAGAGGTTTGAACCTATGAGAGTGCCATTGATGACTGTGCAACTCTCTTTCAGACTTATATCAAAATTAACTGTTCCACTGAGGCTGAGGTGCCTTATACAAGTTGTAGCAAAGAGTGGAAATTTCATGAGCAAAATGTTACATAGCATGAGATCTACCTGGAGACTAGACATAAGCAAAAGATAGAGGAAAATTTGTTTGTTGGAGTATGCTCCAGCCGCCAAACGCCGAGCCAAGAACCTAACAGGTAAAGCTGAAACCGAACAAGCAACCAGCGAAAACCAAACAAGCAACCGAAATAGAGCAAGAGAACAAACCAAAACGAAACAAAGCATATTACTTGACATTTTCAGAGCCTTGCCCTTTGTCTTCGTCCATGGGCTCCCATGTAATCTCCACGCCGTCCTAGACGTCTTCCAGCTTCATTCCCGGCGGCAACTTGGGATACAACAGGTTGGCGTAGTAGTGATCCGGCATCTTGTGCAAGCTTTGATTCTGGGGAGAGGTTTGCCTGGTGTCTGCCCTCTCCTAAGAAATCTTCGCTTGTTCTTGAGCCAAATCTGGACTTTTTGTTTCCTGCATGCTTCCAATTTCCTCAAGAACCTCAGCCTGCTCCTCTGTATGAGCGAAAGTGCTCTCTTCCTTGATTTTGCTCTGCGAGGAAGGGGCATAGGAGCTGTCCTGCATCCCCCTGCTCGGCGAGGAGTTGTTTGAATGTGAAGGTGACTGTTCCTCAGAGGGATCTTTCATGCTGGCTTCCTCCTCATCTTCTTCTGAGAAGATGATTGTTACCAGAGCAGAAATGAAAGGCTTATTAGTTCGACGGCGATATTGAAATCGCGCTGATTGGACAGTATTGTTGATGAATTGCCCTGAATCATCAGATTTGCTCGAGGACGGTGATGCACAGGCAAGAGGTGAGACCATGCGGGGGCTATGAGTGCCTCTCCCTCCAACACCACCTCTTTGCCCATGGTGACACCCCCGTCGAGGAGTGGCCCTTAACCGAGGAACCATGTTAATTCTCTTGGCAGCAGCACGAAATCTAGTGGACAGAGGTTGCCCAGAGACAGCTTGGAGCCTGGTTTCCGCCTGGAGGGAGCCCCGAGCAGCCACTATGTTGAGATTGCTGGTTTCTTCAACCAGGGACTCAATAGCACCACAGAGTCGCTTCTCCCCTGAGCGCGTCTCTCTATCAATTTTCGCAGCTACATTCGGAGGGGCCGAAACCACGTGCACAGGAACATATACAGGTTTGAAACCAAACCTTACCCGCTCAGCCTGCAGCCGGAACTGAACCAGGGAGAATGTTCTAGAGTCGCCGTGCGCCATCCTGTTATCTCCTCTGCTCATGCCTTGGGGCGGACGAAGAATTGAATTGCAATGAATGCCCTTCATATTTGACGGCATACAACCTGATCCCATCAACCTGAACAGTTGCCCGCTGTCCTCTCCGCGTGGCTGGCTGTTAAAACCTCTTTAATGCAGTTCGGAGACCCGCATCCGGGTAAATTATTATTATTCTTATTGTTATTATTATTCCCAATATTTACTATTTTATTAGTGGAAATAAGTTAAACTAGGTAAAAAATAAAATAAAATAATAGTTTATTTATTTAAATTCTTAAAAATAATTATATATAACAATCTTTATCCTTAATATTATTATTATCTTTATGGAATTAAGATAAATTAGGTAAATAATTACCATATTTACTTAAGGTTAGTTTAAAAAATTAGTTTATTACAATATTTATTAATTATTATATATATACATACATATATAACTATATTCAATGAAGAAATGTCAATAAAAATAGTTAATATAAATAAACGGAGAAAAGAGTTAGTATATAAGAATAATAAAATATTAATATATAATAATGTATAATAATAATATATAATATATAAACAATAATATATAGTAATAAAAATTAAATAATAAATAACACTATATATTCAATATTATATATGTATGTTAATTTCAAATTTTATTATTAAAATTAATAAATAGATGATTAAAGGTTTTTTTTATATTATATTTTATAATACTTTTATAATGAATTACATAGTTAATATTGAGATTTATGTTATATGTATTTAGTAGTTTGTTATTTTTTTAATTAAATTGATTAATTGAAAACATGTGTCATGTAAACATGAGTTATGGTATTTTAGAAATGTTGTATTAGTAATCTATGAGGTGAACAATCACATTATAACGAAACTTATTTATTTAAATCATATATCAATTATTTTTATACTTAGTAATAATATAATAATCATTTAATATAAAGTTAGGATTTAGTCAATTTTTTTGTTTTATTTTGGCATTGTGAGAGGTATTAAAAGGTTAAAGAAATTGAGCTCAAGCATAGAGGCACATATTATGTCTTAAACCTTCTGAGACATGCATTGAAAAAAATATGTAAGATGTATTTATGAGACATGTTTATTGATCTTTATAGTTGTATACTAGTCATTTAATTTATATGGTTATATTATTTTAATTATGAATAACTATTAGGTGGGTGGTAAAGATATAATGTCCATAAAATATTAAAGAATATTCTTAGTATTAGTCACAAATCAAATATTGAGAGCTATTTTATAAGTAATTATGTTATTTTCCTCTAATTAAAACAAATTTCATATAAACATGTGCCAAAAGTAGGGGTTATGGCTTTTTTTGAGCAAGTGGTATTAGTGAACCATGGTGTTGGTCTATAACATTATAACAAAATCTATTTACAAATTAAGAGTCTCCATGGTAAAATGAGTTAGATCTCCATATTTAAAAAATTTATTCTATGTTTTATATATATATAATTTAGTTAATTTTTATGATTTTATAATATTCTATAAAATATATTATAAAATAAATATTTTTATTTTTATTTTTATTTTATTTATTAATTATTTAATTTATATAACTCTATTAATTATTCTTAAATAAATATAAATATCTATAAAAAAAATATTATATTTGTTGCATAATTATTATATCATAAATATAAACATCAGTGTATAATAAATATCCTACCGAATTTTCGTATAATTGGTAAGAGTACAGCAATTTTAGCTTAAGCTTTTCTATTATTAGTAAGAGTACAGCAATTCGCAGCTGAAATTAGAGATCCCAACAAGAGGGGCTCTCGAATTTGGCTAGGTACTTTCAACACTACTGAAGAGGCAGCTCTCGCATATGACCGCACTGCTTACGGACTCTGTGGAGCTAGGGCTTTGCTCAACTTCTCCGTTCCCGTAGGTTCCAATTCAGAGAACGCATCTGCCGTCGGTCACATGTCGCACAAGAGGAAGAGAGGAAACAGGGGCGGCCGAGCCGCTGGATGGACCTTGGATTGAAGTAACAAATAAAAAATTGAGATTTATAATATGTTATAAATAAAGAGGGTTTTTTAATTTTAGTTAAATTAATTAACTGGAAAAAATGTCACATGTGATCAATATATGATATTGAGGCGTCACATCATTATAATGTTTAATTATTTAATTTATATATATTTTTTTTATAATTAATATATATATATATATATATATATATATATATATATATATATATATATATATATATATATATTTGATGTATTATGGGATAATTTTATTGATTTTTATTGGTTTTTTTTCAACTATTTAATTTACATGACTAAGTTATATCAATAATTATTATTTGAATGAGAAAATAAAAATGTTGAAATTGTATGTATATAGAATGAAAGCAAACTAACTTGAATGGATGTAGTTTATCTCCATAAGTAGTTACACGTCTTCCTAAACTTATTTACAATGAGGTTATGAGGCCATTGTATTATGAAGAAGAAATGAAACCCTTTAAACGTCCAAAAACCTAACCCTAGGAGATGAAGCACCAAAGGGTTATGGGGCCCTATGGGGTAAGTTGGAATGCCAACTTTCTGAGGTTGTAACTTTGGTATATGATCTCTGTTTGGTGCATATGATATCCTATTAGAAAGGTATATATGAGGAGTACATTTTTTTAGTGCTAACCCATTTCCCAATAAAATGTTGTTTAGGGCCTCAAAACAAGTATTGAATTTCAGGCCTTGAAAAATGCCAAAATAGGAAAATTATGTTGTGAACTAGTGGAATAGGTTGGTGTCCACTAATATCCACCTAGATTAGTCATTGCCACTTATGAAGCAATGGCCTCCATTACTTTGAGGGCCTCCATAAGATGGAGAAATTTATGCTAAACTTGGCCCCTAGTGAGCTACTTACCTTGGTAAAAGAGGTAGCCCACTTTAGCAACTCGATATAGTTGGACCCTCTGTTGGCGAGTGCTCATAATATCTATGTCCATGATTTAATTAGTTGTGACCTATTTAATACAGTCTAGATTAATCTCTATCAGTGTCAACTACTCTACAATTTTTGATGTGTCCAAGAATGGTAGGAAGGATGACTAAAGGTGGTCCACATTAAACACTAGGTGCAAGCCCAAGAATGGGGGAATATCGAGCTCAAAGGAATTATCACCCATATCCTTGGTAATGGTGTAAGGTCCATAGTAGAGTGGTCAAAGATTTTGATGGGTCAATGTAAGACATTCCTTCTACAAATGCAACCAAACATTGTCTCCCACTTGAAACTTGTGTGGCACTCAGTGTTGATCATGTAATTTTTTATACTTACCGTTAGCTTTCTACAAGATACCATGGACTGACTAGAAGATGTGCTAAATTCATTCAATAAACTTGGTAGCCTCGTCAACTTCATATTGAACATGTACGGATTATGTCCAAGTAGTTGCAATGGTCAATGCATCATCAGTGGGACCTAATGGTCGAAATCCAAGGCCCACCAAAAAGGGGATATGCCCAGTTCAGCTACGGAGAGCTTTGTTGTAGCTATGTTGAACATAGGGGAGAATCATCATGTTGACGACCTCTATTTGGCCATCGGTCTAGGGGTGGAAGGCAACTAATTTGGTGAGTTTAGTGTCCAAAATTCACAAGAGACTCAACTAGAATGTGCTTAGGAACCTACTGTCTGAATTTGATATGATGGTTTGTGGGATCCTAAAATGTATTGGCTTATGTTGTGATACTCGTTTTGTAAGCATACAAGATGGTCATCTTAGAAAATCTATCAAAAACCACAAGCACACACTCATTACCATGTTGGCTAGAAGGAAGTCTAGACATATAGTCCATTTAGATTGATTACCAAGGCAAGCTAGGAGTAGGCTGAGGGTTGTACATGCCTTGCTTCTTAATGGTTGGTTTGTAAATGACATAGTTAATGCACGACCTAATATACCAGCAAACATCATGCTGAAGTTTTAGCTAATAAAAATACTTATGTAGTATTTCCATTATCTTCTCTGCACTCATGTGCCCTGCTACTATATTATAATGTTCCTTCGATATCATCTTGACACATTTGCTTGAAGGAATAGAAAGGTATCTCAGGTAGCACAATAGTGCATCTTAGAGGTGGAAGTCTAGAACTTAGTTTTCTTCCATCAACATCTGGTATGTGGCAGCAAACTTTGAATCGCTATTGTACAAATGTAGCCATCTAGAGGTCTCATGCCCATAAGAGTTGAGAACAATACTACCACAACTAGGGGCCAACTCGGGCAATTTGGGTCACGGTTGTTGCTACCTTTCTTGTAGTTAATGTTCAAATGTAATTGTTGCACGTATGTGGACCATTTCTAATGGTAGTTTTTCTATAACTTATGATTTGTCTACATAAATTGAAGAGGCTAGTGATTCATGTGGATGATCGTCTCCTTCCCTAGAATACAATTCTTCCATTACCGATGGGATTACATGATGGAATGCATCTCCTTATTACAGGTGGGGCTGTTATGAAACTAGCTCACAAAAATATAGAAAAGATAGAGAAACGACTTCAAAATAAGCCTCTTCGAGGGGGCAACCTCCTTTACATTACACAAATGAACAATTCTTGGATGACACAAATGACAAGACCTCCTTTCTATATATAGGAGTCTAAGGGGTCATAATATAATCAGATCCGACATAACAAAAATAATGTAAAGGCACAATAATAACAATAGTGGGCTTCTATGGGGCACAATAATAAGAATATGGGGACAAGATGGGAACAACAATATAATAAGGGGGTTGTACTAATAATAATAAGGGGTTACACTAGTAATATATAAACCTAACAAGGGTATCTTTAGAGAGTACTAGAGAGTGTCTCATAAATGATATGCCATCATACGTTTTTATTGAATGAGGACTACACCAATAACATAATTAGATGCATTTTCTTCAATCGTAAATTATTGTTGTAGGTCTAGTAGGATGATAATTGGTGCAAAGGAAATACAATATTTCAACTCATCGAATTTCTTCTATTGTGACTCGAACCAAAGAAACATTACCTTTTTTCCACCCTTGGTAACTTAACTTTAGGGCCAAGTGATATAAGAGAATCCCAACATGAATCTTCGGTAGAAATTAGCAAGTCACAAGAAGTTATGAAGCTCTGTGAGAGTTGTCAGGATGACCAATCTCGAATGGCTTGGATCTTAGCTAGATCGACATGCACACCTTTCCCATCAATAATGTAACATAGAAATTAGACGTTTTCCATGCCAAAGATGCATTTTTCCAAGACAAAACATATCTTATGTCGTCGTAGCATATGAAGGACGAGTTGAATATGCAACAAGTGATCTATTGAAGTCTTGCTAAAGATGAGGATATCATCCAGATATACAACCATGAAAGAGTTGGTGACAGTTTACAAGGTGTCATCCATCAACCTCATGAAAGTTTTTGGGGGTTTATCAAACCAAAGGGCATGACCAACCATTCAAAATACCTCCTTGGACTTGAAAGTAGTCTTAAACAAATCATTTGGTTCGATTGAAACTTGGTGATAGCTTAAATTTAGACAAAGTGTTTTAAAGTACTTGCCCTCCTTGAGTTGGTTAATAAGGTTACCAATCTAAAGAATCAAGTACTTATTCCTAATTATGATTTTGTTAAGAGCCCAACAATCAATGTAGAATCTTTAGGTCCCATCCTTTTGCACAAGTACAATTGGGATCCCATAGAGTGAGGAACTTGGTCGAATATGCTTTTTTTTATATCAGATCTTAGATCTATTGTTTGATTTCCTCATTTTCTAGAGGCGAGAAATGATAGATTGTGTTGGCGAAATCAATTACCCAATAAAATAACAACTAATCACTTTGACATTAATTATCAACATGAGGAGCGTGTTTTTATTTCAAGGAAATCGACAAAATATAGGCAAGCAATCACCAGAGATTAATGTTAGTTCTACATGATTGTGTTCTAAATTATCAAGGGCATTGTTCATTTTACAACCAACAAGAAATAAATTTTGGAACTTAAATGACACAGTTGAATTTAAAGAACAAGAAATAAAGCATAGAAAATAAATGGAAGAATTCAAATCTACATAGAAATGGAAACTGATCTATATTGGAAACTGAAAGAAAGATTTAAAGTAAATCACACTTTGCTAAATTGGAATATTATATTACCTCACCCAACAGGAACTGAAATGCTAATCTAAAACTCACAACATAATTCAAATATTACTCTAAAGATGGAAATTGAATCTAAGTTATGAGTTGAATTATTGTTCGATAATGAAATGAATTTAAACTAATTATTAATACCAGAATGTGAAATGAACAGAAAAAATTGTGAATCGCACAATAAACATAACACTCTTTAATTTGTAAACTATAAATAGGAAACAACAATCTAAATATAATTTAATATAGCGCAAGGAAATAGTGAATATAAGCATGAAAGAAATAAGAGCCATAATTGTGAAGGAAATAACCAACACAAAGAGGTTACAAAAAATGGAAAACAAGGGAAACAATAAATCAAATGTAACTACAAATGTAAATAGTAATAAAGAATATAAAATAGATCTACTTACTATAGAACAACAACGATCCATGTTTAGATGAGGGTTGCCTTCCTCCTCAAGTAGGGTGTTGGAGGAAGCTTAACAAAATATAAATGAAATCAACGCTTCATAGCTCCAATCCACAAACTTATGAATCCTATATAAATAAAAAGTTAGAAGAAGCAAATCACTATATTTTTAGGATTGTTCTCTCTATTCTTTCCAGTCACCTACTACTACTTCCTTTAATGATGAATCATTCATTTAAATACACAAAGTGTTGAGGAAAATCACAACCGATTCTCTTCAAACCGAACTTCCTAACCTGTGAGAAGATTAGAAAATAGATTTCATTACAATTCTAGAAGATCAATTGAATAATATTAGATCTCAAAGATATTTTGAACAATAATAAGCTAAAATTAAGTAGAATTGAATTTCGCACTTGCAGAAAATTGAAAACTAGCCACAATGGTAAATATGGTAAAATAACCTTCATAGAAGAACCTATATCTCTTAAACAAGAGAACATTTTGGAAAAATGTTTGAATGAAAACTAAATTAGGCCATTCTTCACAAAACCCATGTCACAAAATTTTGGTATTCATCCATTTTCTTTTGATGCAAAATTGTCACTTTTTATCAAGCGAATTTCTAAGTTGGAATGTTTGACCATGAGCTGGAGCTTGGATTTGCGATCTGGCTAAGAACATGGAGATTAAAAATGTGAATAATTTTATTCATAAACCATCACTGGAAAAATCATGCATAATACTCTTTAATAAATTAAAAATAAAGTAAAACAAACATTACTTAACCATGAGAACATAAATAAGTATGAGATGACATTATATGAGAAATTGTAATCATTGGAATGATAAAAGAGTGACAAAAAAGAATGAAATCGATGTCAATAAATGATAATAATAATAACAAATTAGTGGCAAGACATATCCCCCAAATTGAACATGTTTCATGTCCCCATGCAACTCATACTTGTGCATCAACCAATTTGTAATACAATAACCACAACACTTAGCCCAGCTCATGATATTGCTGGAACATATGACTTACTCCCAAAAGTCTCTTCAAAACAATGGTTATTCTATTCTAACATTGTTGATGAAGGACTAACAATTTGTACATTGGCTTTCGACAATATGTATACGAAGTTGTAGCAAAATATTATACAAGTAGCAAAAAACTTCATTAACCATTTTCTTCAAAATTATATACTAGGTTTTGCTAAAGTTTTGCAAGTTGATTTCTGATATATTAATCATTATCCACACCAAAAATCAAAGCCATTCAATTCACGGATCTCGAGATATCAACAACATGGTTTTAGGTGATGATGCTTGATTTTTGGAATTTGACAAACTAGTTTAGCTTGAAATGTTTTGGGTGTTTTCATTTTCATAATATATTCTTGCCGTCCAAAAATCACTAGAATATAGTTTACAATTTGAAAGATATGAACGAATTAATTTCTAGGCTGTATAAAAATAAATGTGTATGCCTTAAATGAGGAATAAAGGAGAAAAAAATCATCATCCATAGCAACTCATCCCCCAAACTGAAGAATGAACATGCCATCATGCTACACTAGAAAACAAATTGAGGTTGTTGCTACAATTATTGTTGAAATATCTGCTTGGTGTATAACAACATGTAGCTATGAGGAAATTTCTTGTGTATTAATTGCATCATTTCTTATTGTGTAACAACAACAGAACATTAATTATAATTGTTGCTTCTTATGCAACAAGAAGACTTCATATGGATAAATCATTTAACCATTGTATTCCTTTAATAGGGTTGAGGAAGATGATGTAATAGGTAGGATGATGTCATAGGTCACATAGAATAAGGGAGGTTATTAGAATGAATAAGGGTGGTGATGGATGATAAAGAGTATTAATGGCATGGTCATGATAAGTAAAGAAATGAAAAATACCCTCCCCCAAAATAAAAGCTTTTATATCTTTGAAAAATGAGAAGTGGTAAAGAAGCGGAAATAATGGTTTGAAAATAGGAGTGAATAATGCTTAGCATTTTTTCATGACATTCTCATAAACTTTTAATAAATAAAAATTCATACTATTTTACCTCAAGTTTTACCTCTGTGAAACCTTGGAATATCATGGATGGACTAATATTTGTTAACGTTGATGTAGGGTGAACTAAAGTTAAAATTGACGCTACATATAGGAGCCATGCAAGCTGAAAGAAAGTTGTTAGGTCCCTATAATACTAGTGATTCCCCCATTACTATTGTCATTGCAGCCCTTATTTTTATTGTTGTGCCCCTATTGTCCCCATATTGTTATTATTGTGCCCCATAGAAGCCCACTATTGTTATTGTTGTGCTCTTATATTATTATTGTTATGTCGGATTTGATTATGTTGTGACCCCTTAGACTCCTATATATAAAATGAGATTTTGTCATTTGTACTATCCAAGAATTGTGTGCTTGTGTAATGTAAAGGAGGTTTCCCCTTCGAAAAGGCTGATTTCTAAGGCTTTGATCTTTCTTTTCTATCTTTTTGTGAGTTGGTTTCATAACATTTGGTACCAGAGCTTTGGATTCTAGGGTTTCATTGCTCCAAACAAGTCATCGTGGAATTTTCACTATAACTTTTTTTCTGTGACGTTTCAGATGCTAAACAAAAAACCCATTTGAGCCAAATTGCTATGAACCTCGGGTCCGAATTTCAGATCTTGTCTCGCTATATTTTTGGAGATATGATTTGAGGAGGTTAGGGTTTTTGCAGACTCCCGAATTACATTCCAAATAGGTGACCTTGGAAAAATCGTCATAACCTTCTCTCTGTGCATCAAATTGACGTTTTGTATGAAGTTACAAAAAGAGGACGGACTTTAGTTTTTTATGTATCTTTTTTAGTTCCGAAGGTTGAAACAGTGACACATGGCATGTCATACAAATTCTCTCTACTGAAACATTATATAATCAAGTCGTCTTGGGAGATTGGGCATAAATGTTTCTTGTTGAATCTAATTTTCATCAGACCGGTGGCATTGGAAAGAGGACTCATAGGGCTACCATAGGAAGCAATTTCAGACCTTGGCAATCCTCAATTACAAAGATACAATAGATTCAATATTTAGATTCTACAAAGAGAAAAAAGGTGTGTAGTCTTTTTAAAATTTTGCAAAAGTTTGGGTTGAAAAAATAGTTTGAAGTTCAAAGGGCATAGTGAAGCATAATTATCATTAATTGATGTCCCAAAGAAAGAAAATGGAAACACCTAGTAAGAAACCTGAAAGCTCTAGCATGACTCATGAAGAAGAAGAAGAAATGCAACATGATATATCAAAATTTTGAGACCAAGTGCAACAAATTTCACTCTCACAAAAGGTAACAAAAGCTAAGATTGATGGTTTAAAGAAAGGCTTGGAAGCTAAGATGAATGGCGTGGAAGCTACTATGAATGATGTGCAAGTTAAGATGGATGGCGTGGAAGCTAAGATGGATGGCGTAGAATCTACGATGGATGGCATGGAAGCTAAGATGAATGGCAGTGACGCTAAGATGGATGTTATAGAAGAAAAACTGAAAGGTGACATGGAAGATTTGAAGATAGATTTGACTAAGTTGCTACAAGAAATGCTTAGTAATTGTGAAAGGGTAGTAAAGGAAACTCATGATCATGAAAAAATAAATGTTAATCATGATTTCATAGACTCTAATGTTGAATTGAAGACCTTCCATGTTCCAAAGATCGATATGAGGAAGTTTGATGGCAAGGATCCTGTAACATGGACACTACAAATGGAGAAATATTTTGATCTCCATAATGTGAAAAGCACACAAAAGGTACGCATTGCAAATTTATATTTATAACCAAATCAATTTGTATGGTATCGATGGCTTTGCTCTCATAAAAAAATTGTCACTTCAGCATATTTTAGGGAAGAAATGATAACACATTATGAGGATACAAAAAGAAACACTTTTTTTGGCCAATTTATAAACCTAAAACAAAATGGTTCAATGATGGAGCACATTGAGGACTTCCAAAAATTCAATATAAGGATAAAAGATATTCTAGAGGATCATAGTTTTTCTTTCCATTTTTTAAAGGATAACATCCAACATGAGGTTCGCCTTTGGGAGCCTAACTCATTGGAGAAGGCATTCAGGTTGGCAAGAAAAATGGAAATAAAAATTATGGAAACAAGGAAGCCTACCACTCACAGCTATAAGGATGGAAGTGTTGTTTCCCCTAACCTTCCACAACCTACAAGGTTGACACCCTAACAATTGGAAGAAAAAAAAAAAGGGCTTTGTTAAAATTGTGATAGAAAATACACTAAAGGTCATAAGTGTGTTGAGAATAAATTATTTTACATATATTGTGAAGAGGAGGGAAAAAAGGAACAAGAAATGTCAAAAGAAAAGGATATATACTAGGAACAAACCCTAGAGAAAGAAGAAATGAATTCGACCATATATTGTAATGCATTGGCCGGAATTACCACTCATTAAACTATCAAGATAGAAGGACATATCAAGAAGAAAAAGGTAATTGTGTTGATTGATTCGGGCAATACCCATAATTTTATTCATTGTAAGATAGCCAAGGAATTGAATTGCTTCCTATATCTGGCACGGGAGTGTCAAGTGATGGTTGCAAGTGGAGGAACCATAAATTTCTCAAGAAAGCTCCATAATATCAAGATATCCATGGGAGAATATGTATTGAATAGCCCAATTATTTCCATTCCAATGGGTGGTGTTGATGTTGTACTAAGAGTCCAATGGCTACAATCCTTGGGTACAATATATTTTAATTTTCAATAACTTTTCGTGAATTTTTTTTTTAGAAGGAAAGGAAGTTGAATTATGAGGTATTGCGGGGAAACTAGGAAAGATAATCAACTCTAATGGAATGACAAACCTTCTAAAGAAAGAACAACGAGGCGTAATTTCACAATTATGTTCGCTAGAGGTTCCCATATCAAAATAATCTATTTCTCCAAATCTCCAAAATGTGTTGGACAATCATTCCAAGGTATTTAGACTCCCAAAGGTCTCCCACCTATTCATGATCATGGTCATCCTATTCATTTGATTCCAGGAAGTGTTCCTCCAAACATCAGGCCTTACAGATATCCCTATGCCCAAAAGAGTGAAATTGAACGTATGGTTGTAGAAATGCTAGAGGATGGTATAATTCAACCTAATCAAAGTTTTTTCTCTTCTCTAGTAGTATTGGTGCAAAAGAAGGATGGATCATGACGCATGTGTCTGGATTATAGGGAGCTCAACAAGCTCACTATTAAAGATAAATTTTCCATTCCTATCATTGATGAACTATTGGACGAATTGCATGTATCAATTTACTTCACCAAGTTGGATTTTCATTCAGGATATCATCAAATCAGAATGAAGACTAAAGTTATTCCAAAAACAACATTTAGAACTCATGAGGGTCATTATGAATTTTTGGTCATGCCTTTTGGCCTTACCAATGCACGTTATACATTTCAAGGTTTGATGAATTCCATTTTCAAACCCTTCCTTCGAAAATTTATGTTATTATTTTTTAATGATATACTAATCTATGGCAAATCTTGGAAGGATCATGTTCAACATGTTGACAGGGTGTTCAAACTATTGGAGGAGAAACAATTATATGCAAAAAACTCTAAATGTTTCTTTGGAGTACAAGAGGTGGAATATCTGGGTCATATTGTATCTCTTGAAGGTGTTAAGGTAGACCCTAGCAAAATTAAATCCATTAAGGAATGGAAAATCCCCACATCCATAAATCATCTGTGAGGCTTTCTTAGGTTGACAAGGTATTATCGCAAGTTTGTTAAGAATTATGGGAGAATAACAACACCTCTAACAACATTATTAAAGAAATATGCATTTTTATGGACTCTAGAAGCAACAAAGGCCTTTGAACATCTTAAAGAGGCAATGTACCAAGCACCGGTCTTAGCTACACCGGACATCACAAAAACATTTATTGTGGAATGTGATGCCTTGGGAAATGGAATTGGTTTTGTTTCGATGCAAGAAGAAAGACCCATTTATTTTGAAATTTGTCCAATCAAAGGAAAGTATTTACGCAAAGCTATTTAGGAGAAGGAAATTTTGGCAATACTACATCCACTTAAGAAATGGCAACCCTACCTAATGGGAAGACACTTCAAGGTAAAAATGGATCATGATAGTGTTAAATACATTTTAGAACAAAGATTATCTTTAGAAGAGAGGCAAAAATGGGTCACAAACATGTTGGGTTATGACTTTGAAATCATATACAAAAAAAGGGAAGCAAAATGTTGTGGAAGATGCACTCTCAAGAAAGGATGAGGATGTGGAAGCATTAATTTGTGCCATTTCTATTACCCAACTAGATTTGATAAATGAATCAAGGGATGAATGGAAGAATTACGAAGAAGTGTGTGCACTCATTCAAAATTTACAACAAGATCCCTGTATATATGATACATTTAGTTGGAAAAATGATTCTTTATGGTACAAAGATCGCTTATACCTATGTGAGAATTCTGAACTCAAACAAAATATTCTTATGGAATTACATGCCTCTCCCTTAGGAGGGCACTCAGGATTTTTAAAAACTTACTGCAGGGTTAACAAGGAAATTTTTTTGGGATGGCCTTAAATATGATATTTAAAAGTTTGTGGTGGAATGCTTGGTTTGCCAACAAAATAAAGTTGAAACAACTAATACCCCAGGTCTATTACAACCTTTATCCATTCCAAGTCAACGTTGGGAGAAGGTTTCAATGGATTTTATCACAGGTTTACCCAATTCCGAAGGAAAGAGTGTCATCATGGTGGTAGTTGACAGACTTATGAAGTATGCACACTTTTGTGCATTATCTCATCCATTTAAAGCCAGTACAATTTCTACTACATTTATGGAAACAATTCAAAATCTACATGGAAACCCAAATATTATTGTAAGTGACAAAGACCCCATTTTCACTGGAATTTTTTGGACAAAATCATTTTCTTATCTTGGTACTGATTTAGCTCATAGCTCACCTTATCATCCTCAATCGAATGGGAAAACTGAGATAGTAAAGAAATGTTTGGAAGGATATCTTTGTTGTGTTGTATCTGATAAACAAACACAATGGGTCAAATGTTTGCCTTTGGTTGAATGGTGGTATAACACTTCCTTCCATACTGCAACAAAAATGACCGCATTTATGGCACTTTATGGATATCACCCGCCGTCCATCACATCATATTTAAGAGAAAACTCTAAGGTTCAAGCAATGGAAGATCACATCGAGCATCAACAATAAGTTCTCCAACTCTTAAAGGATAATTGATCCGAATTGGATCCTAAACACTCTGTAAGTTTTCATGACTGTTTCAAATTATGCCAAAAATTCAAGTCTTAGAAGAAATCAAGTTATCAGAAGGAATCCTCATGACAGTTGTAGTTGTGGCTAGAGCAGAGCAATGAGGACCCTTGGTTGAGTGCCAGACTGTTGGCCCACGGTAAAGTGCGATGGCAAAAATTGGCAAAACCAAAGGCAAATTTGAGAAACAGGAGTAGATTTTGATACGCAATTAGCGCTAAGCGCTAAGTGCGAATCATGTATCATAGGGCGTCCCCCTTAGTGAAGGAAAGCCTCGAAGCTCCCAGACACGAAATTGCTATGAAATGCGGAAAAGTAACAGTTTCAGTTCTATAGCACTAGATTCCACAAACCAACAAGATATTGGAATGCTTCGAGGTGGTAAGAAATTTTCACTGATTCTGATCTGATGCCACACACCGAATGACATGCATCTGATAGATGAGAGAGAAAACTACCTGCATCGGATGGGTAAACATCATGCAATTTACCCTCTAGATATGAGCGATGACTGTAGGATCTGGGGGGCCTAGATCACTGGTAGAGGCACATCTCGATAACTTACCAAATTTGACAAGTGATAAAGCAAGACTATAGGGGATTTGAAGTCCAACATGGATGATGAGTTGGAAAACGATTCGTATTTTGTGGGCAATATTGAATCAAATAGAAATAACAACCATTAAAATATGATTCAAGGAATCTGACACTTTGTTCCTTAGGAAACAGTTTGCCACCTCCCTACGAGGCATTACCCAGTGATGATGATGCAGAGCATAGGAATTCGAACTGACAGAGGAAGGGAAACTAGAAGGCCGGGAAGTGGAAGAAAACAGTCAAAGAACAAAGTGGCTTTAAAGCCATGAACTGACAATGTTATGAAACCAACTCAAAAAAAGAT
This sequence comes from Pinus taeda, assembly GCA_000404065.3. Taxonomy (NCBI): domain Eukaryota; kingdom Viridiplantae; phylum Streptophyta; class Pinopsida; order Pinales; family Pinaceae; genus Pinus; species Pinus taeda. Next base: position 20,654 of record APFE031117279.1, read on the forward strand.
AGAAAATATAGATCAACGCATTAATATTCAGCCTCTTCGAGGGGTCAACCTCTTTTACATTACATAAATGAACAATTCTTGGATGATTCAAATGCCAAAACCTCCTTTCTATATATAGGAGTCTAAGGAGTCACAATATAACCCAGCTGACCTAACAATAATAATATAAAGCCACAAAAATAACAATAGAGGGATTCTATGGGGCACAATAATAACAAAATGGGGATAATAGGGGCACAACAATATTAATAAGAGGTATAACTACAATAGTAATGGGGTAATCACTAGTATTATAGGGACCCAACAATCATCTAATATTGGAGGACATGTTGAGGATGTATGTGCTGCATTAGTAGTGGAAGTGGGAAGAGTATCTCCCTTTGGTAGAGTTAGGATACAACAATAGTTATTAGCAACCACTGAGGATGAGTCCTTTTGAGGCATTGTATGGGTGGAGTTGTAACACTCCCATCAGTTGGATTTATCCAGTTAGCAGGGTATTGATTGGACCACATATGTTGGAAGACATGGAACAAGATATGTAGGTGATCAAGAAGAACCTAAAGGAAACATAGGATAGGTATAAGAGTTATGCAGATCAGAACAGGTTGTTGAAGGAGTTTCAGGTTGGGAACAAGTGCACTTGCACATTAAACCGAAGAAGAGCTCCTTTTGGATTGGATCATGTGCTAAGTTGACGCCATGGTTTTGTGGACCCTTCGGCATCATTGAACGGGTTGGGCCAGTAGCATATCGACTTGCACTACCTCCGACAGTGAAATTCCATGATTTTTTCCATGTATCTTTTCTTAAGAAGTATGTTAAGGATGTTGATCATATGATTGACTAGTCTATATTACAGGTGGAAACAGATGGAGAACTCCAGCTGGAGCCTCAGTGTACATTGGATAAAAGGTTGCTCATGCTCCAGAACCAAGAAATCGATCAAGTTAAAGTGCAATGGAAGCACTTTGGGCATGATGAAGCTACATGGGAGATGGCAGATTGGATGCAAGCTATGTATCCTTCCTTGTTTGTCAGTTGAAGCAAAGAAACTTTGATATGGTGGTGTGGTATATGCTTTATGGTGGTTGGTATTGCTTTATGGTGGTTTGGTATTTGCTTTATGTGGTTTGGTATATGCTTTATGGTGGTTTGGTATATGCTTTATCGCGGTTTGGTATTTTCTTTACGGATGCTTTATGGTGTTTGGTATATGCTTTATGGTGGTTTGATATACGCTTTATGATGGTTTGATATATCCTATATGATGTTTTGATATATGCTTAGATATGATGTTTTAGTATATGTTTTAACATATGTTTTGTTATTTGATTTGATATATGTTTTGGTATATATTTGTGGTAATGTTGTTGTATGTACATGAGTATATGGATGTAAATACCGTAATGAGCTATGTTATAAAGCTCCACTATGCAGTATGGGTGTCATATGTTTTCATGTTACTATGCTATCATGTGGTTATGTTATCATGATGTTATGATGTCATGTGGGTTGGTACTCAGTAGGATGATCATTCTAAATACCGTAATGAGTTGTGTTATAAAGCTCCACTATGCGGTATGTTGTCATGTTGTCATGATGTTTTGTTTTGAGAAGATCTTTCATTGTAAATACTACATCGGGCTATGTTATAAAGCTCCATAAGAAATATGTCTTCTTTCAGCAGGTTACTGAGGTATATGTGTGATTGAAAACTGAGGACGGTGGTCCCCAAGGGGGAGGGTTTTGTAACAACCCTGGTGAAAATTCCATGTAATAAAAGTTAAAAACAATAGCCACGATCGATGGGACCCTTATTCCAAGCTGAATGTTGGGAAAGACATCCTAGTGTGTGTTCATTTGGTTGTTTATGGCTAAATAAATTGGCAAAGGCAATGGATAAGGCTTTGGAAAGGAAAAATAGTGTTTTTGGCACAATTATTTATGAAAATAATGGAAATTAGGAGAAAAGGAGGTGAAGGGTTATAGGTTGCATGTGAGGAGGAAAATAAAGAAAATGGTGGCCTCATTCATAAAAAATGCTTCTGAGGATCAGTTGGTAACCTTTTGTTAGTTGAGTTTTGGAGCTCTCTCATTATTCTCTCTCTCTCTCATACTCTTGGACACTTAGGGTTTCTTGGAGAATTTTGGCGTTGGAACAAGAAAGGCAAAGAAGGCAAGAGGAAGTAAAGATTAAGCAAGGAATGGTAGGATCAAGCAGTTACAACATGATTCATCACAGGTATCAACTTAGATGTGTATTTTCCTTGCTAGATTCGGCATGCATGGGATTGCATGTGTTTTTTTCTACCATGGCATGGGCTTTTCCAGGTGCGACAGTATTTGTATCCTAGTCGTGCCAGCTCCTGATAGATTTGATGAGATGGGTTCTCTCATTCAGTTTGTGTGGGATGGTCGAAGTGGGGTGGATCTCCTAATTGACAAACACATGGTGTAGTGTTCCCTAAACCATACTGAGGATCATGAAGTCACTAGACTAGTAACCCCTGAACCAAACTATGGGTTGTGGTAAAGCCAAATTGTGTGCCTCGGTGGCCTAGGAATCCTTGCTGGTGAATGGTGCAATATATAGTAAAGCCAAGTGGTGGATTTTATCTCCATTGGGCCTAGTGGTTTTGGGATGGGATGCACTGTAAAGCCTAAGAGACTAGGAGGCACTCAAATTCCTCACGGTGTAGGCAGAGAACTCCGGTGGCATCCATATTGATTGGTGTTTTTATGATGTGTTCTATGAGTCCCACATTCATGCTTGGAATATGGCATAAGGTTGATTGGTTGAAGAGAGACTTGGCTCAACCAATCTATGGTTGGGTGTAACGTGGTTGTCCCATCTTCGGTTGGTTCGTTGCGTTCATTAATGAAATAGTCATTCCCTTGATTTTCATTTTTAAATGTACTGATGTATATGTGGATTTTGACAGTTGATATGTTTATGGTATTTTTGTTCTTATTATTCCAATTATATGTATATTTTGTGAGAAAATATATGTATGGCCCTCAACATGTTTTTACTTGTGTATGAATAGATAATGTATCTATGTCCTAATGAATGATAAGGCAACAAATGCCATGAGGAAACAATGGTTCATGGAGATTCTTAGATAAGTATGAGATCCCTACTCTTAATTCTGTTGTTTACACCTATAGGTTACATGTTGATGATATGTTTGACGAAATGCTTGTTATGGCTAGTAGGGATCTGGATATGGTCTTGTTCAGTTTATTTCTTTTGCATCATTGTTTACCTGTATTTTTATCAGTTTTTAATTATCATTCCATTATGGGAAGTGTCATGGGCTCCGAGCCTAAAAAGGTGGCTCAAATCCTGGGATGCTGGTAAGAAAAAGAATTAGCCTAGAGACTAACACATTTGGCTAAGGATTGGAGAGCGTTATAACTCTCCTAGGTTGTGCCTGGGGAGTGTTACTCTGGCCTAAGTTGGTCAAAACTTCAATAGGACCTAAGGGAAAGTAGTTTAAGGTGGACATTCATTTACCTATAACAAGTTTAATATGTCAGGTAGGATTAATTTCAAGAGAGAAATCTAATGATTTAGAAAGTAAAGTAATACTTCATATGAGTACTCTCTTTTTCTTCTGGGTGTCGCTACACTACTAAAGAGTGTCCATAGCCTGGTGTAGTCACCTTGGTATCATAGGCTTTCTCTGTTACTAACAAATGTCCATATCCCCAATAGAAATATATGCATCCCCCTATTTAATAATGTGAATATACCATAGTATAAATTTGTTTTAAATTGAGACATTTGCACACCATCTCTTCCCCTAGTACAACACACATTGCTTCACTATCGACAAGCATCTATAACCCCAACAAAGGTGTCTGCATCTCTTGATTATATGTGTGGTGTCTTCTTTTTTATAGCAAAGATGGATGTTGTCTTATAATGAAGGTAATATGGTGTGCTCAGATCATCAAAATTTCACATTAAGTATGTCAATCTCCCGGAATTTCAACTATACCCATGCATAAATTAGTTATATTTTATTGTTGTAGATGGATGTAAAATTTTCAATTGACTAAAAGTGGTTAGTTAGAATCAAGTATTTGAGGTTGTTTTAGAATATGGTTACCAAAAGTAAATCCCCTTTCAACCTGATTTCATGAACATAATCTCTTTAGTGACATTTCCTAAACTCATCAAGGCGAACTATACTAAGTAGGGGTCATCAATCAACAAATCATTCTCGCTAAGATCAGTTAAGGTATTTAAGATACAAGGGTTCCATCTTTATTCATTTTAACTTTTAAATCCTTAAAGTATATGTGATCAAATTTGTATAGGATTATTTATGTACAATATATACACATGTTATGGTTTCAATAACAAATTTTATCAAAGAAATCAAACAATCAATGAAACCAAATTGGAATATTACTGACTTCATACCTCTTACCTCAATGTTGCATGCTTATCTAGAATAATGATATGTTAAGTTGCTACAAAAAGAGGAAGATACCTAGTTTAACATGCTTCTAAAAAATATGTTGATGTCTTGGTGATAATATGTTGATATTATTTTAAAAATCCAGTCCATCCAATCCTCCACAAAGTCATAGTACTTTGTGTGAATGTTTGATTGATAACACCTTTTTGACATAAATTTCTCTACAATAATTTCATAGGAGGGCTTTTCATAGATTCCTTTCTAATGGTTATTTGAAACTATAACAAATATAGTCCTATGGCAACTCAAATCCCTTTGAAATTCTTGGATATAACAACATGGAGATAAATTTGTGATAGAATTATCCTCGTGAGGTAAGCAAAATACCCCAATTATATTTTCATAGCAATTTATATTATGTTCCAATTCTTGTTTATAATGAATAATTGAGTTATAAAAGGATTGGAAAGTTACATTAGTAAAAGTAGGAGTTGCGGAAAACATAATACTAATAAATACATTTATGTTATAATTTACATATTCAAGGAGACAAATAACATGAATTTATGGAAAATATTGTTCATCTAACATAATTTTTTTTATAATTACATATTTTTGGCAGATTTTGAGATATCTCACAATGAAGAAAATATGGAAATGTTTCAACAAAATCATGCACAATAGTGAAATTTTGCTGGTGTTTCAAACTGTTTGAAGAATTATTCAAAATTTCATTTTTGTCTAATAAGGGTCGAAGATTGATGTGTAGAAATAAGATATGCATGTAATTTTAAAACACACTTGAAGACAATTTTGAAAAGTGTGAGCTTCAATAATTCCTTGCAATATTTTCATTTGTTGATCTATGATTTCAGTTGGTATTTGTCCTTCTTCAACATCATTTTTAATAATTGTGTTCTTGTATGAATGTGTAATTTATATGGTGTTATCAAGGCCTGGATCAATAAATGGTAAACTAGAGAGGATCACATATTTTGATATAGAGTTATGAGATGTGTCATTCGCAGTTCCATTTACTATAATGTTTCAAAAATATTTATTATTAGTGAAAATGTCTTTTCCAATATCTTTAAATTCTCGATCCAAAACATTTGAGAAAATATGCAAATTTTTAATTGGTTTTATAAAAGGATGAGTATCTATCCCAAAGAAATGTAACCAAGTTTAATTCCCAATTGTTTCATCTTCTTTAGATAATTTATGATCTAAATAAGCTTCTACATAATGATTTTTCTTAATGGTCAAAGTTGTCAAGGAAACATTAGTACACAATTATGGTCTATGAATAATTATTTCAATGACTAGATTGTAGTCTTTTACAAAATTATTGTAACAACCCCCCTCCCACACTTACCCAAGCTTACCAATCCACCGGGGTAAATATGTGATGAAGAGTTACTATGATATGATTCAACTCCCAAAGTATAGTTAAGGAAGTGGAATTGACAAAAACAAGACTAAATTGACCTTCCGCGGGAGCTACAGGACCCCCAGGGGCTAACCAACAACTCCAGGTGCCCAACCCCTGAGTTAACTTTATTTTTAACCGAACTAACCTCTTTTCACTCCCATGACAAGCCCTCCAAGTGACTGTAACCCTCAAGATTATCCCACAACAAGGCCTCCATGTGAATGCAGCCTTTTTCAAGTGCTTTTGTGCTAGCGACACCGAAAATTGAGCCTCTTTTCAGGGCTAGGACATAGGCCTTTGCCTAGAACTTAATGAAATTCTCAGAAATGATAAATAACATGAGAAAATGCCTCTAATGCAAAACTTGAACAAGGAACTAACCTAACTTATCCTAACCATGACAGGAATTTCATCAAACACATCATGAACATGTAATGTACAGATCATAAAAACACATCTGAACATAGGGATCTCATACTTATCTGCGATTTGTCAAGGAGGTTTGATGCCCTCTCAAAATAGCTACATTATCATATATTAGGTCATTCATTCATTAACATTTCATCTACTAACCAAAACATGATGAGAGCCATAACTCAAGATTGTAATAAAAGCATAATTATAACCAACATATAATCAGATAAATAACAACAATAGAACAACCATCAAAGGCATATGATAAAAAGTACATTTGCACATAGAACATAACAGGAAAATATCTCTTATTAACATATGCAAATCCAACCAAGTCAGGGGCTTCCACGTACCACTCGATCATAGATTGGGATGAACCAAATCTCTCTTTCATCCAATCACCCCATGCCATATTCCACGCATGAATGTGGGATCTCGTGGAATAACCAATCAAAACCAAATCAGGACTTCCAGAGGCCAACCACCTCAAATTTCCACCAGTGATTCCATCTCATGGTCAGACATCACCAACCATCGCTAGATTGGTCTCTATCCAAGTTGTACATGACTCCAGAGCTTTTGTTCCAACCCAACTTCCAAAACTAGTAACTCAACCCATAGCTACCTACGGGCTCCAAAGTGTTTGTCCAACCAAGGCTTCCAAGACTAGTATCTCAACCCACCAAGGGCACTAAAGTGTTTTTCCAATCAAGGCTTTCAAGACTAGTATCTCAACCCAAGTTGTTACAGGGCTTCCAGAGTGCTTTTCCAACCAAGGCTCCAAGAACTATTAGCTCAACCCATAGCCATAAGTAACATGAGCACCAACCAGAAAACAAAATATAAAATCCACAACACCATGGCTATCCCAAAAATGGAAAGTCTAGGAAAAACCACTATAAATCCAGGCATTCCTCGATGCCAATGATAGATCATAACCAAGAAACCACATGCATGTTCCATGCATGCCAAAACTAGTAAGGAAATCATACATGAAACTCAGTACCTGCAAGCAAAACTTACCGTAGCTACTGATCTTTTCGTCCTCTTGTACTTTCCTACTCTATCTTTGCCTTCTTGCTCCAGATACCAAGTAAGCCACACTCCTCCAAGAAAACTCTAATTGTCCAAGAGTATGAGAGAGAGAATAGAATGAGAGTTTTGAAGAGTGAACTGACAAAAGCTATGTATTAATCCTCAAAATAATTTGTATTAATAAAGGCCTCTATTTTATTCATTTTCCTTATTTTCCTTCACTTTCATCCTCACATGCAACCTATGACCTTTCACCTTCCTTTTCTCCTATTTTCCATTATTTTCATAAATAAAATGTCAATAAATGCCTCAAGCCTTTCCAAATCCTTTGCCAATTTCCATAGCCATTAGTTAATCACAAGTGAACTTGGAATACATGTCCCATGATCTTGGTTATTATTTTTCCTTTATTAACTTTATTACATGTATTTTTTAACCTTGGGATGTTATACACCCCTCCCCCTTAGGGGAACACCATCCTTGATGTTCAATGACACCTACAACCAGCAAGACCACTAAAAATGAAAACATACTTCCCGTGGAGCTTTATAACTTAGCTCGTTGCAGCATTTAGAATGAACAACTTACTGAAAAAAACCAACATGAAAAACAGAGCAACATGAAAACTATATCGATTATTGGAGCTTTATATACACAAATCATTGTGATATTTACATCCATATACATATATACATACCAAAATTGCTTTACCTCAACCGACAAACAATGAAGGATACATAGCCCACATCTGATCAACCATCTCCCATGTAGCTTCATTGAGCCCAAAGTGCTTCCACTACACTTTAACTTGCTTGATTTATGGGTTCTAGAGCATGAGCATCTTTCTCTGCAAAATGCACTAAGGTTCTGATTAGAGTTCTCCTTCTGGTTCCAGCTACAATAAAAGCCAATTAATAACATGATCAGCATCCTTTACATATATTTTAAGCAACGAAACATGGAAAACATCATGGACTTTCACTGTCAAAAGCAGTGCAAGTCGACAGGCCACTGTTCCAATCCTTTCAAGGATATCGAAAGGCCCGTAATACCGAGGTGTCAACTTCACACATGAACCAATCCTCAAGAGCTATTCTTGGGCTTGATGCACAAGTACATATGTTCACCAACCTAAAACTCCTTAAACAACCTATGTTGATTTGCATAACTTTATGTCTACCCTATGTTGCCTTTAGATTCTTCTTGATTACCTGCATTCATGTTCCATCTCTGCCAACATGTCCAGTCCTATCAATACCCAGTTTACTGGATCTTCCAACTGATGGGAGTATTACAAATTCGCCCATAGAGTTCCTTAAACTGACTCATTGTTAGTGACTCCTGATACCCATTGTTGTAAGCAAACTCAACCAGTGGAAGATACTCTTCCCACTTCTGTAACAACCCTTGTGAAAATTTCATGTAATAAAAGTTAATAAAGGAACAAAAATAAGACCACGTTTAAGGGGAACTTATTCCAAGCTAAATGTTGGGCAAAGATATCCTAGTGTGCATCACTGGATGTGTGGTTTAGCTAAGGAAAATTGGCAAAGGCTAAGTGATGAGTGCCAGTATTGTAGCAAGGATGTTGCAACTCCTGGGCTACTAGCTTTACTTATCAACACGGGGTTCGTACAAACTTGGAGGTGATAGTGTTGTATGCACAAGTAAAAGTGATGGTTCTGCATGTTGTCACTGTTTAGCTAGTGAGAGACCACTGGGGTTCCAAGCCATACTTCTATAGAGTCAGAAGAAGCTTGATTCCTTGATGTAAGAAGGGAAAATCTACTCTAAGAGAGTTACTCTACTACAGTAATGGAAAAGGCCAACATGTAGTAAACCACACCATACCCTAATGAACCATTTAAGAAGCTATGCTAAGCAGAATTGCTAAATCAACAATAAAGAAAATCTACTATCTAAGTTGCAAAAGTAAAAAGCATCAAACCATACTAATGTGCAAGTAAAGAAACTAAACTAAATATGCTTTCACTTTTTTTGGTTTTTTAGGAAAAATCAAGCATGCAAACTAATTGTTCTTGTGGATGTGACAAGTGGATGGATGGTGTCTAAGGATGGCTAGTGTTGTAGATCTAACCTAGAAATATTATGATAATAGAAACCACTTGTTGTAGCTCTGATACCACTTGTTGTAAGAAAGTATAAGATTATGCAAATAAACCCAAGATATAAGATAGAAATGCTTTATTGATCAAACCCTTATGGTAGGGAAACACCATACATTCACTCCTTAAGGAAGGAGAACACTCCACAAGCTATATGCCTGTTCATACAAGAATACTTCTCTTCATATCTCTCCATGTGGAGTCTCTAGCCTCTATATAGGCCTCATACATACAATATCATGCATCATTACCATGGTTTACTCATACCATCAACTAATACCATGGGCCCATTACATTATTATTAACTACTTGTGGTCCCTTACATGACATGGGTTAACCACCTTATTTATTACTATGGCCCATCCCATTATTACATTATTACCTTGGGTACCTCCCTCGGTACCCCATATTACCCCCCCTAGGTATATAACATTCCACCCCCCTTAGCATGTTTCGTCCCCGAAACATGGGAAGAACACAAATAATAAGATCTACTCAAAAGAGTAGTCCACTGATACCATGCACGTGCATCTAGCCATCCAAGAGAAAGGTGAACCCTCGATCTTGCTGGTGCCTCGCTCGCTTGAGATGGAAGTTGACCATGGCCACTCTTCTGTGTTGATGTGTAGTAGGTGGATCGTCTCTCCTTTGTATCCATCTTGTGGGGGTTGTTGTCCTTGTGACTAATTGGTTGCCATCTTGATGGTTGTCTTGCGGGGTGATGTGGGTGATGATATGTTGAAGTTTTAACCCACGGTGTCTTTTGCTTGACTTCACCCTGCTATGGTGCATGTTGTGGTGTCTTCTTTTTCAATATGACTTCAACCACTGAGCCCTCTTCTGATGTATCATCACCTGTAGTATTTTCTTCTGCAGCCTCTGTTTGTGTTTGGTTGTCGATCATCAAAGGCTCATCATCTGATATATCAATCACTTGAACATCTTCTGCTTCAGCCTCCATGTGCTCTACCTGTTTATGGATGGAAATATCCTGTAATGTAATTTTCTTCTTTTTGTACCATCAATCCGAGTTGCAAACAAAATCTCATAAATGTCAACTTGGCAAACAAATTGCAAGTCCCAACAAAACAAATTGAACATACACAGTTTGATAATAAAGATTCATTTCTATCTATTTCTATCTTGTTATTCTTGGGTTATTTCTATTATTATAATATTTCTGGGTTAGAGCTACAACAAGTGGTATCAGAGCTATATTTCCGGGTTAGATCTACAACAAGTGGTATCAGAGCACTTTCTTGGGCAAACCGTGGAGAAATTTTTTTTATTTTTTGCAGGGATTTTTTTTTGGGTGGCGAGTTTGCAGATCAGATCTGTACGTTTTGGTTCAAGATCAAAAAAATATGATTGCAGATCTGTATTCCTTGTGAAAAAATAGCCGATTTCAAAAAAAAAAATCGGTTAAATCGGAGTCCAGATGAAGGAAATATCGTTGATCTAAAAATCAGTAAGGTTTGAGACAACTTTTCGGGGCAGCGAATTTGCGGCGCAGATCTAGACATACTGGTGCAAGATATGCAAGATCTGATTGTAGATATGGAATCTTTGTGAAAAAACATCCAATTTCAAAAAAAAAATCAGGTGAATCGGAGTCCGAATGAGGGAGATATCACTGATTTAAAATCAGCACTTTTTTCAGGAATTTTGGATGACGGCGGGAGAGTAGTAGCGCAGATCTGGAATTCTAGTGCCGGGATCAGGATTTCTATCACATGGGCAGATGCAGAATGATTGTTACATTTCCGAAAACAGGTCATAATAAGGATTCTGAGCAATATTGACGAAACTGTGACAATTTCAAATTTTCGCCAAGTCATAAAATTGTTTCTCAAAACCCTCTTCATGACGACTCTACAATTTACCAGAAAAGGTGATGGTCCTACTATTGAAGAATTCCTACAAACAATAAAGCTCAAACATGGGAGATTTTGGAAGACTTTTGTATGGTTTAATTTGCAAGAAGATGCCGACAGATGGTGGAGATCGCTAGGAATCAAACAGGCGAAAGACTTGTCGTATGAAGAATTTGAAAAACTCTTTATGGACAAATGGTCTTATGCTACAAAAAAGAAGGAAACTAAGGAGAAACATATGGGGTTATTTCCTACTGGTATATCCTTATTGCAGGTTCATGGATTGATTCAGAAAGAGAAGATCATTATTTCTATAAATCCTAGTTGCAAGCATAATTTCATCAATGTTAATTTGGCAAACAAATTACAAGTTCCAACAAAAAACATTGAAAGTATACAAGTTGATGATTAAAATGTTCAAATGTAAAAGGATTTGAAGATTTCAATAGATAAGTATGTGTTGCATAGTGATTTTTATGCTTCAGATATGGATAACATAGATGTTGTTTTGGGATACCCTTGGATGGAATCAGTAGGTACTATCAATATTAATGTACAGAAGAAATTCCTGAAGCTCTAGTTTAAAAAGAAGAAAATTACATTACAGGATATTTCCATTAATAAACAGATAGAGTCCAAGGAGGCTGAAGCAGAAGATGTTCCAGGGTCTGACATATCAGATGATGAGCAGTTGATGGTCGACAATCAGACACAAACAGAGGCGGAAGCAGACAAGGTTACAGGTGTTGATACATCAGAGAAGGGCTCAGTGGTTGAAGTCATATTGAAAAAGAAGACACCACAACAGGCACCGTAGCAAAGTGAAGTCAAGCAACAACCATCGTGGGTTAAAACTTCAACATATCATCACCCACATCACCCCGCAAGACAACCATCAAGATGGAAACCAAAGAGCCACATGATGGATACAAAGGAGAGACATCCACCTACTACACATCAACACAGAAGAGCTGCCACGGTCAACGTCCATCTCAAGTGAGCGAGGCACCAGCGAGATCGAGGGTTCACCTTTCTCTTGGATGGCTAGATGCACGTGCTTGGTATCAGTGGACTACTCTTTTGAGTAGATCTTATTATTTGTGTTCTTCTCATGTTTCGGGGACGAAACCATGCTAAGGGGGTGGAATTTTATGTACCAGGGGGTAATATGGGTACCGAGGGAGGTTACCCAGGTAATATTTTAATAAGGGATGGCCCATAGTAATAAATAAGGTGTGAACCCATGTCATGTAGGGAACCACAAGTATTAATAATATGTATGGCCCATGGTATTAGTTGATGGTATGAGTAAACATGGTAATTGCTGCATGGTATTTGTATGTATGAGGCCTATATAGAGGCTAGAGACTCCACATGGAGGGACATGAAGAGAAGTATTCTTGTATGAATAGGCATATGGCTTGTGGAGTGTTCTCCTTCCTTAAGGAGTGAATGTATGGTGTTGCCCTACCTTAAGGGTTTGATAATAAAGATTCATTTCTATCTATTTCTATCTTGTTATTCTTGGGTTATTTCTATTATTATAATATTTCCGGGTTAGAGCTACAACAAAGCTTGTGTAAGCAAGCACACAATTTTGAAGAAAATGAAGAAATAAAGTACCAAGGATACAAAGTAATGGTTAAAGTTCAAAATTCAAGATGAGATGAGTACAAATTATTTCTAGAGCAAAGATGAAGCATATCATATTATTTTAAAGATAGACGAAAAATTGAATACAAAGTGGAAACTTAATTGTAGACGAAAGAATAAGTGCTACAAGTGGATTGTCTAGGAAAGGAAGAAAAGTTGAAGCATCCAATAGTCAAATTATCAAGGGAGACAACCAAATTGACAAAGCTACATAGTTTGAAAGAGGAAAGGGTAAGTATATCATCAAAAATCTATAAATGCAAAGTAGAAATGCATAAAACATCTCAATGGATAGAGAAGCACAATCTAGGAAGAAGGAATGAATCCCAAACTCATTGCATGAAAGCAATTGAGGCATCAATTTTATGAGATAATGGGGTAGTACCTATGATCATGATGTAGGTTTTAACCCTGTATAGAAATTACCTGAATACGAATTCTAAATCATAGGAAAAATAGAAATGCGAGAGCATAACACATAAAACACATATACATAGAGATTTCCCACTGGGTCTTAAAACCGAGACTACCATCTTGATTTTTCATTATATTCCTTTCAATGTTACAATACATATTTATACATGCCGAAGCATCCATTACCATGGACCCCCCCGCTGCGCAATCGACGCAACGAAGGGGGGGCTCCGCCCCCCCTCTAACCCCCCAGTTCACTACGTAGGTTAGTCATGGAAAGAATATAACACAACCTAACAATCTCCCACTTGTTGTTTTCTTTCCACAGGGGGCCGCAGGAGAGCTTAGTCATTTTTCCAACCTTGAAATGCCCATTGTTTCTCTACACCAAGAGAACTTCTCAGAGCTCACAGATTTTGTCAATGCATCTGCAATATTCTTCAGAGTGTCCACCTTTACCAGCAACACCTTTTTGTCTTCTATCATATCCCTCACAAAGTGATACTGAACATCAATGTGCTTTGTCTTCAAATGATAAGCAGGGTTCTTTGCCAAGAAAATTGCACTTGGGCTGTCACAGTCTATCCTTATAGCTCCCTGTACTAACCCCATACTTGAACACAATCTCTGCAACCAAACTGCTTCCTTGCTTGCATGAGTGGCTGCCATGTATTCTGCCTCTGTAGTTGATAGTGCCACTACAGATTGTTTCTTACTCATCCAACTGACTGCACCTCCAAATAGGTAAACACATACCCACTTGTAGATCTTCTCTAATCCAGATCTCCAGCCCAGTCTGCATCAACAAAGCCACAGATATCCAACACTCTGTCCAATCCTGGTCTTCCTTGGTAGCACAAACCATAATCACTAGTGCCACGCAAATACCTGAAAACCCACTTCATTGCTGTCCAGTGCTCCTTCCCTGGTTTTGACATAAACCTGCTCAATACTCCCACTGCATGTGCAATGTCTGGTCTAGTACAGACCATGGCATACATCAGGCTACCGACTGCAATTGCATATGGAACACGGGACATGTCCTCTTCCTCTTCTTGTGTCTTGGGACA
>APFE031117279.1:37064-64789 GCA_000404065.3 Pinus taeda
CCTCTAACCCCCCGGTTCACTACGTAGGTTAGTCGTGGAAAGAATATAACACTACCCAACACATGAACAAGGTGAAAATGTTATGTTCATAACAGTATGCTCAAACCTAAAAGGCCATGAAGGAATTTCAATAAGGGAAGAGGGTTTTTAAACTAAATGCAAGGTTTAGGGAAAAACTTGTAATTTGATCATAAATGGTAGCATGAAAATATGTTGTGCATAAAGGTGATGGATAAGATGAAATTGATGTGCATTCCTCATTGCAATCCATATTAGGTCAATCCATATTAGGTTTCATGAATATATAAGAGTCAACAAGTCACTATGATGGAGCAATATTTATTGAGGCTTTAGCCTAAGAACTTCAATAACCAAGTAGTATATGATGTGGTGGAGATGAGAAACAACAAATATTTGATAGGAAGGTTCTTCATGATAGTATGGAAAATACATATGAATTAAATAAGGATATGAAATGTTATAAACTAGAGGCAATGGTGGAAGATGAGCCAATATCAATGCATACTAGTGATACTGAAAGTACTAGAAACAAAATTGCTTGTGTATTGTTGTGCTTTGCTAAATAATTTTTGAAGGAACATAAGAAGATTTTGTTTTTGTTTCGCCGTAATTCCAAAGAAGATAAAATAATACGAGGACAATGGTCAAATGCCAATGTAGATCCAAAAAATATTGGAAGAGTTTGTAGGTATGTTTTGATAATATAACAATTTCAATGCCTCCCATGGGGAACATTTCACATCATATTGATTTGACTCTAAGATCAAGTTTACATAATAAGGATCCTTACCAAATGAATCCCATGGGAGTTGAAGATGCAAATAGGTAGGTGCAAGAATTACTTGATAGAGTATTGATTCAAGAAATTTTAAGGCCTTGTATTATACAAGTAGATTTAACATTGAATAAGGGTGGTCAATAGTGAAAGTGTACTGATCCATGAGCTATTACAAATATGTGCCAATTTATCTCACAAGGAATATAAGACCTCATGGATTGCTTGAGTTCAATGAGGTACTTGACAAAGCTAAATTTGAAGAGTGGATACCATTATATTCATATATGGGGAAGATGAATAGAGGAAGAAAATGTTTAATACGAAGGATTGAATATTTGAATGGTTGGTATGCTTTTTGTATTGACCAACACACCTAGTACCTTAATAAGATTAATGAGCAATCTCTTGAAGCCATTCCAAAGAAAAAATTTCATCATGTATGTCAATGAAATTTAGCAATGAGTCTAGGAAAGATCACTTGGAGAATGTGAAGCAAGTGTTTGAAAGGTTGACAATGGAGAATATGAAAATTAACTTGAATACCTGTACATTCTTGCAAGAAGAGTTGGTTTATTTTCATTTTATAGTTTCCAAAGAAGGTTTGAAGGTGGAACTTAAAAAAGTGAAATCCATAGTGGATTAGCCCATGCCTGGATGTATGTTTGATGTAAGGAGTTTCTGTTTTTTTTTTAACTTTTATCGTAAGTTTATCAAAAGCATTAGTGGGATTTGGGCACCACTAAATAAGTGTATGAAGAAGGGATATTTCTAGTGAGTACCAGTAACAATATAGTCCTTTAAAACCTCGAAGAATAAGGAAAATAAATAGCTAGTGTTTTCACTTCTAGATTTAAGAAAGGCATTTCAAGTAAATTATGATTCAAGTGGTTCAACAATTAGAGGAATATTTAATCTAGATGGTAATCTAACAATAGTATTTAGTAAAAATTTGAATGATTCTAAGAGAAAAATACTCTATTTATGATTAGGAATCATACGCCATCATTGAAGCCTTGAAGAGATGGAGACACTCGTCTTTACTAGAGGAATTTGTGTTGTTGATATATCATACAATACATAGATAGCTAGGTAAGTTAATTAAGATTCAATTGAAATGGGTGAAGCTTTTGTAAAGTTAGCCATTTATTTTGAAAGCATAGGTTTAGAAAGGATAATAAGTTTACTAATGAAAAAGTGATGTTAAATACAATATATGTTAAAGGTGTTAGTTTGGACAACATGACAGAGATGTCTTTATAGAGTTTTCTAAAGGATTTTGTTGTAGAGGTGGACCAATTTCTGTTAGGGTCCAACCCTAACCCCTTTATTTTTGTAATAAAACCAACGAGCCAAGTCATAGTCATAGTTAGTTAGAGAGTAAATAAAGCCCACATAAATAACTGTAAGAGGTTGACCCGCATTAGAGAAAAGGGACCATAGTTAGATGTAAATGGGCCATAGTTACTAAATAAAGTTGTTAACCCATGTTATGCAAGGGACCACTAGTAGTTAGGGTTTTGGATGTCATCTAGCTATCAATAGTCTTAGTTATTAAAGTAAAGATCATCGAGTCTTATTTTAATCGAGCTCTGCTCTGTTGGAGGTTGCCCCCTCGAAGAGGCAAGTGAACATTAAATCTATTTCAGAATAGTAAAATACTTGTTATTTTTCACATTTTATTTTGTGTTCTAAGCTATATTTCTTTGCATTTCTGGTATTTTGGCATTTCTCACATGTCAAGATCATAACAAGTGGTATCAGAGCACTTTCCAGGGTGAGTTGTACCTCCAATTTTCGCAGATTTTTTTTTAGGCTAGAGATGTGTTCCGCGCCTTTAAACCACACAATTTGTTGTTGAGCTCATAAACCTATAGATTTGGGGAGGCATGCACGTAGGAGCTACAAGAGGTGGTCACTCTTGTTGGACTCCCTTGTAACCCCTATGGGTACCCCTTCGAGTAGTAGTGCATTAGACAAAACCTCGCACAAACTACACTTCCATCTACGCTTGGGTATATCATAAGCCCCCTAGGCTCACCTGAAACCTAGCCTTCGATTAGTTGTTGGCCATCTTGCTGCTATAGTACACTTAGAACAACACTCGAGGAGATTACTCACATGTACGATAGCGTAGTTGGGTAGTATGGATAATGGTAAGGTCGATCCTCCTTACTTAGTGCCCTAAAATATTGGGCCGAGTAGTATTGTTGGACCCCTATGTATATTGAAATTTGTAGCACCTGACACTCCTTTGTGACCATAGTTCCCTTTGCTATTTGAAGATCGCCCACAACCTTATCTTCCAGATCAGATCCAACAGTTGGGGTTCTATCACCGCAGTACAAATCAAATTTAACAGTTGGTGTTCTGCCGCCATTGTACAAATCAGATCCAATAGTTGGGGATTTGCTGCCACCATGCAACTCACATTCAGTAGTTAAGGTTTCACAATTCCAATCATACTCTTTGTGCAGTGAGTCTTGTTGCTACTACAATATGGGCCCTATTTTCATAGGACATTGTGTAGGATCAAGTTTTCTAGAATTAAGCCACTGTAGTATTGATCAACGGGAAGTAAAACTCCTTTCGGTGTTAAAAAAAAACCGACACTTGCAAGAGACTTAGCCCATAAGCTTCATGACGACGAGCTAATTGTAGTGGTACCATTCACTTGTTAACCTCAATTTTCTAGTAGTCCCAAATTTTTCTGAAGTGACTTCAAGTGATCCCTGGCAATAGATTCCTGAGCTTGCCCTCTTTTCAAGAAGACTACTCTTAAGTAATTGATTGCGGTTTGTGTATGGTAGGTATCAGATCTCAAGTCATGGCCTATGAGAAGATAGAGAGCCTTGAAAAAAGTTTAGATGAGTTCCAGGGCAGTATAGAACAAATTACCTCACAACTTTAACTGCTCACCAATATGACGCAGAGGCCTCATCAGGAGGAGCATAGTATTGATGAACACCGTGAGGGAGAATCTAGCCATCACATTCACTTCCATGGAAATCACCAACATTCCCACCCTCGGCCACCCTAGTTTGACATGTACAAGTTTGATGGCTCTAATCCTGTAGTATGGGTAGCGAAAATGGAACAATATTTCTCCCTTAATGATATCTACAAAGATCAAACTAAACTACATGTGGGATCCCTTTACTTGGACCAAGAGAGATGGAAATGGTGGCGTGGCATCAGAAACGATATCCTGGGAACATAACTTGCCACATGTTCTCAAAATCCTTATGTGACCACTTTGACAGGGAATTTATTTTTTTGGGCCGTCTCACTAAGCTTCGACATACAGGCACAGTAAAATACTACATTGCAACATTTGAGACATTGGCTATCAGAACTGACGATCTAGGAGATGACTTCTACTTGGAGTGTTTAATCAGTGGTCTCAAAGAAGCCATCCAAGCCCATGTCTAGATTCACCACCCAACTACGTGGATAGACACCTACAAAATGGCCATCAAGGTGGAACTCGGCTTAGCTTCCTAGTCCACTCGTTCAAATTTCGTTGCGAAGAGGCCTCCCACCCAAGCTCAGGGCCCTACTCAAACACTTAAGGTTCAAAAGGCATCTCCATCCGAAATGGCTGAAAGAAGAAAACAAGGATTGTGTTAATATTGTGATGAAAAATACTCCCTCGGGCATAAACGTAAGGAACCAAAATTCTTTCAAATTGATGTTACTTATAACAGCTCATCTGAGGAAGCCCCAACCCTTTGTGGGCCTGAGGGTGAAGTTGAGGAAACCTAGCCTAAAAATGATCTCAAAACTATGCCAAATGAACCAGTTATCTCACTACATGCTTTGGTGGGCATTTCTTTGCCTCAATCTCTCAAAATCTGATGCTTTCTTAAACATCGACCTGTAGTGGCATTGATTGATAGTGGCAACACTCATATCTTTATCCATAAGTGAGTCGGTAAAGTTGTTCATTGTTTTATGCGAGTAGTCTCTAATTTCCAAGTCCTTATCATTGATGGGGATACCATGAAATGTGAAGGTTGTTATTAAAATATTAAACTTCAAATGAGAGACTACCACATAAAGACCACATGTTTTCTATTGAAATTTGTGTTTGTGACATTGTCTTAGGTACTGAATGGCTTCACACACTGGGTCCAATCACAATGCATTTCTAAGAGTTATATATGAACTTTAAGTAGAATGACCACATTCATACATTACGTGGGCTCTAGGTAGGGGCCCCTAATATCATCAACTCGCATCGAATGGAAAATATTTTGAAAAAGGGCCATCACAGAGTCATCGCCCAATTTAATACCATCCAAGACATTAACATCATACTCCTCATATTCATGCTAAGATGCAACAGGTATTAGACCGCCACCAACAGGTAATTGACAAACCTAAAGGGCTTCCACCCTCTAGGGGTGAACATGATCATAGGATCCCTTTGGTCCTAGGGACCCAACTGCCTAATGTGTTCCCATACTGATATCCTTTCACCCAAAATAATGAAATTGAAAAAATCATTAAGTAACTCATCGAAGCTGGTGTTATTCATCCCAACACCAGTCCTTATTCATCACTAATGGTCATGGTGCTAAATAAATATGGTGAATGGTGCATGTGTCTGGAATTTCAGGCCCTTAACAAGCTCATTGCCAAAGACAAATTTCCTGTTCTGGTTGTTAATGACCTTCTTGATGAACTACATGGTGCTCAATTATTTACCAAGTTAGATCTTCGCTCTGGCTACCACCAAATACACATGAAGGAAGTAGACATTCCCCAGATTGGCTTCCATTCTCATGAAGGCCATTATGAATTCTTGGTTATGCCATTTGGTCTCTGTAATTCTCCATCTACTTTTTCAAAGCCTCATGAACCACCTGCTGAAACCATATCTCTGAAAATTTGTCCTCGTCTTCTTTGATTACATTCTCATATACAACCTAACCTGGGACAAACATCTTCAACATGTAGACTTGTTATTGCAAATGCTCATGAATAACAAATTATTTTTCAAATTATCCAAGTGGCCTTTTGGGCATAGAAGAAGTCGAGTATTTGGGACACATTGTGGATTGGGAAGGGGTAAGGGTTGATCTAAAAAAGATACAGGCAATGCAAGATTGGACGCAACCAAAAACCTTTAATAGTTTGAGGGGATTCCTGGGTCTCACTGGCTACTATCGCAAATTGTCCGCAATTATGGTCACATTGCTAGACCCCTCACCAATATTCTCAAGAAAAATTCATTTCTCTGGATTGATGCAACTCAATAGGCATTCTTGGCTCTCAAACAGGCCATGTGCTCCACTCTCGTATTGGCCCTACCAGACTTCACCAAATCTTTTGTGATTGAATGTGATGCTTTCAGTACTGGTATTGATGTTGTATTAATGCATGAAGGTCGACCATTGGCCTTCACTAGCCAACAACTGAGTGGAAAATAGTTGGGTCAATCTACCTATGAGAAAGAAATGATCGCCATCTTACATGCAGTAGACACCTGGAGACCACACTTGTTGGGACGACGTTTCCAAATCCACAAGGACCATCAAAGCCTAAAATATTTTGCAGAGAAATGTCTATCATCTCCAAAGCAAAATAAATGGCTGGCCAAAATGTTGGGATATGATTATGAGATAATTTATAAGAAAGGGCATGATAATGTAGTAGCTGATGCTTTATCGCTCCAATTTGAGGATGAAATCACCCTGCTTTCAATCTCTCTTCCCATACCAGATTCGATTAAAGAGGCCCGCAAGGAATGGTTATCGCACTCGTCTCTCTCCCAACTTATTAATAACTTGAGAGAATATCCTAATTCCTCAGTCGACTACTCTTGGAAGGATGATATTATTTGCTACAAGGACCAAGTAGTTATATCACCGGCATCCACCCTCAAAACCCACATTTTGGAAGAGTTGCACTCATCTCCAACTGCAGGGCATTCAGGATTTTAGAAGACTTATGCTCGCACTTGTCATTATTTCTTTTGGACTGGCATGAAAAATGGCATTCTTACTTTTGTAGCTGAATGTGATGTGTGCTAACACAACAAAGGAGAAACAATCAACTTACCGGGAACCTTACAACCATTGGCACTCCCTTCCTTTGTCTAGATGGATGTTTCCATGGATTTCATCGTTGGTCTCCCAAAGTTGAGAAACAAATCTTTCATCATGGTGGTTGTGGATAGACTTTCTAAATATTCTCATTTTTGCGCTCAACCCCACCCATTTACCCCCACTTTACTGGATCAAGCTTTCATGGACCAGATTTTCAAACTACATGGCATGTCGATTTCCATTGTGTCTGATCACAACCCCACTTTCACCAACAATTTTGGCAAGAAATTTTCAAGCTACAAGGCATGAAAATCCAACTAAGTACCGCCTATCATCCCCAAACTGATGGTCAAACAAAAGAATTCAACAAATGTTTGGAGACATATCTAAGGTGCTTCACTTCTGAAAAGTAACATCAATGGGTACATTGGTTACCTTTAGCTGAATGGTGGTATAATACTAACTATCATGAACTACCAAGATGACTCCATATGAGGCTGTGTATGGCCAACTCCCATCTTCACCTATTTCTAATATCCCTGGATGTTCTAAGATGTAGGCAGTTGATCAAATCCTATAGTACCATGCCGCCATGATAGCTCGTCTCAAAGCTAATCTACATCAAGCTCAAAATAGAATGAAGCAACAGGTAGACCAACATTGTTCTGAGCACATATTTCAAGAAGGGGATTAGGTATTCCTGCAACTGCAACCATATACGAAAAAATCTCTCAAAGAAAAGGGTTTCCAGAAACTAGCACCAAAATTCTATGGATCTTATCAAATACTTCAGCACATTGGAGAAATCACCTACAAACTGGCCTTGCCACCAACTTCAAAAATCCGTCCAGCCTTCCATGTATCATGCCTCAAGAAAGTGATGGGCAACAATTGCAGAATTAAAACTAGTCTACCCGAATTGGATGAGGAAGTCTCACTCTAGCTCCACCCAGAACATGCCCTCGATACCCGTGAAAGACATCTCTACGATCACACAATCAAGGAAGTCATCTTCAAGTGGAAAGACACCTCTCCAAAAGATGCGACCTAGGAACCAGCCACTATTCTTCAATAATTTTCATAGCTTCAAGCTTGAGGAAGACGCTTCTTTTGATGGGGGAGGGCATGTTAGGGTCCAACCCTAACCCATTTATTTGTGTAATAAACTCAATGGGATGAGTCATAGTCATAGTTCGTTAGAGAGTAAATAAATCTCACATTAATAATTGTAAGTGGTTGATCTGCATTAGAGAAAAGGGACCACTAGTAGTTAGGGTATTGGATGTCATCTAGCTACAAATAGTATTAGTTAGTAAAGGAAGATGATCGAGTCTTATTGTAATCGAGATCTGCTCCACTGGAGGTTGCCCACTCAAAGAGGCAAGTGAACATTGAATCTATTTCTAAATAATAAAATACTTGTTGTTTTTCTCAATTTTTTTGTGTTCTAGGGTATATTTCTTCGCATTTATGGTATTTTGACATTTCTCACAGGTCAAGAGCATAAAAATTTCCAATTGTTTTATGGGATGTTTCTACCTACACAGTTGCAGAACAATGGTTAGAAGCAATAGAAAAAAAAATACAAATTAAATAATGCAACATCCAACATATTAATGAATGAGTAATAGAACATAATACAACATAGAAGAATTTATAGGAAGTAGTGACTTTCTACTATGAATGGATTCAACATCAATAATATACTAAGAGACACAATGGGAGATGCTAAGTTGGTTTATCATCTGGTATCTCCCAAATGAAGGTCCTCCTTCCTATCCTTTACAATACTTCTCTCTCCAAAAATTTATGAACAAGTTCCAATGGTGAATGTTCACCAATCACAAATAAATGCAATGAATCTATGAGAATTGAAATGAAAACAAGACAATTTTTATAGCATAATTTTTTTCTTCTTCTTCTCTAAATTGCTATGCCAAGGTTCCAATTTATAGAATTCTCCAAGGTTTCCATTTTTGTTGGTGCAATGAGTGTTCGTGGATACCATTGTGTCTTCCACATGCTTGCGATGACATGAGGAGCACTTTGGTGGCTCTAAGAGACCTCTCTCATGTGTGTAGGAGGAAAAGGGTGGCCTGACAATCTTGGTACTTGATTATGATAAGATTGTCATTAATCATTGTACCATTTCTTATTGAATAAACTTTCTATGGACCTGTGCAATTATTGAAGGAAAAACTACATAGATCCATGAAAATTCATAATGATAATATTACAAATATCAATAAAATCCCATTTTGTAATTTTTGATCAACTTATTTTGGGACGTTGATAATTAACCTCAGGAAACCTTTATTTTACTTTATTGATGATGTCCTTCAGTGATCACTTGTAGAGTTGTATGAGCAATTTTTAGGTGATAATAGTTGTCTCCTAATGTATGAGGTTAGGAGCAGACATATATCCCCAAAATACATCATGGTTTTCTTACCTTGATTTGGTTTGACTCATACTGCTTGGGAGATAAATTGAAATCCAAGAGAAAATGAGGTCCAAAAAGAGACATAAATGGGCCCACCTATGAAAAAATCACCTTTCCGAGAGAAATGTGTACACTATACAAATGGGGAAGGCATGTACCATGATTGTGATCATGAATTTTTATAATAATGATTAGAATGTTATACAAGAGTAATCTGGCCAAATATGTTGAATGACATAGGAGTTGAAAGGTTCTGAAATGGGTGATTGCATTTCCCTTAGGGGCAATATTTGAAGTAGAAGAGGTTTTTGAGGAAAATACTCCCACGAACTTGACATAACTAGTAAATATATAGACTAGCAACTAAGGCATGTTAGTCAAGTGTATGGTTCCTTGAAAAGAATTAGATACTACAACAATTTTAAGGTAAGATCCCTCCTGATGTGAAATAATGCTAAAGTTGAACATTAGGGGGTGAAATCCCTATCAAGTAGCAATAATAACTCTCATTGTTCCATCCGAAGTTCATAACTATATATGGGAATCAGAACCAAGATATTGCTTCATTATTGGAACATGTGAGTTGATGTCGATAGGAAGGAAGGCATGAAAGCTAAGGGAAAAAGGTCCCTTAGAAATATACAAGTGGCTATATAAAATACCACATTGTGAAGGAATAAGTTTGGGGTCATGATGAATGAGGTCAATATAAATGGAATGTACACTATGTACATCTATTGATTTGAGTATATGTAATGGTGGATCATATGGAAATATTTTAAACCAACAGATATAGACAAGGCTTTGGGGTCAAGAGGATGATTAAGTGTGGACTTGAAGAGGTACTGGTTTCAACAGAAAATGTGGTTATTCCTATAAGGATATAAATGGCCATGGATGTCAATTAGGAAATTAGGAAATATAGGTGAGGGAATTTGATGTGGTACCAAGAAGACAATGGTAAGGGTTAATACATATACTCCAACCAACGATGACTAGGATTATCACTAGGGAATGAAGAAATGAAAACGTGATGAAGAATTACTTCTTCCAAAAAATATGTGTACACTTGCCAAAGGAATCAATAAATTTTTGTGGGAATGTAAAAACATGGAGACAAGTTCCCAAATGAAAAAATGACCTACATATGGGCACAAGTGGGTAACTATTAAAAGGTGAGTGGAAAAATGATTGTTCTTGGTGTCTAGTGATGGATGAAGGGTCATCATGCAAATGGTTTGGTGATGGTGTGCATATGAGAGGCCACATGAAAATTCAATGGTGCATTAATGATGATCACATGAGCTAGTGTCTAGGAGCATGAGGGTAGGTTAGCAACATGATGAGAAAGAAGCACGAGGTTAATTTTCAAGATGTGAAAAGAAACAAATCCTCGAAAAGAGGTTTATGCAACATGGATGTTAGAAACACAAGGGGTGCCACGAGAAGGGTCAATCCATAGGGGGGGAACTACCAACCACCTATGAACATATAGTTGAGAAGGAGGTGATGGAAGTAGACGTAGTAGAAATGGGAGCGGTCCTATGGTGATCTCATAAGGGGTGAACTAGTGATATACACATATATTAGAGGGACTACCTAACATGCTAGTTGAAGAAGTACATGCCTAAAGGAGTAAGATAATTCCCCATGCTATATGCATCATGGATATCCTAAAGATACTTGAACACATAGTAAATAGAATCAATGACACGAGTAATAAGTAGGTGTGGCTTCTTTGATGAAAAATAGAGTTGAGGGGATCCTAAGTGTAAATGTTGTGGCATGCAACACATTGCTAGTCTCTGACACAAAGGTAGGTGCCATTGGGCTAATAAATGTCATAATTATGTAAGTCTATGAGAGTGAATAGACTATTAAAGATATATCATCCTAATGTTTAAAGAAATATAGCAAAAGTGTCCACAATTTTAAGTGTTCACTAGAGGAGTGTGTATATTGGCGAATATGGATGAGAATCACCCCCATATTAAATTAACGGTGCCCCTTGTAGGAAGATAGAGAACACCGGTTTCTTAAAAAAGGTACTCTATGGAGGAGTTGATGTTATCATCAAGGGAGGTAACAAAAAGCTATGAACTTGAAGGGCCTTTTCCAGATGAAAAAATGAACCTTCATTAGTGGATCATACTAATGGGGCAACATGTCATGTTTAGATAATAAGCATGATGGTGCATGACATCCTAAGGGTACTTGGGAGTTGTCATGACTTCACGAATTTCTTAATGTGACTGGAAGACTTTATAAAATGGTGGTATTTTCTACGAGGAGTCACAAAGTATTTATAGGAATGTCGAGGTATTCAATGGAGCATAAAGTGCAACATTCTGCACAATTTTGTAGGGCCAATAGTTGAAAAAAAATGAACAAACTACAGAGTTATCCTCTATGGAACTAACTTCGTAATGGATAGATTGACCTCGACACTCATAAATATTGAGTAGAAATCTAATTAAATTTACTCCATGGAGGAGGAAATGAGGTAGATGTGGTCATAATTGTGTTGGTCATTGGTATTGGCAGTAGTTGGTATTTATTTCCTTGGTCCTTGTGATGGGGAAAGTTGTAGCTCTGATGGTTTTGATGCCATGGGAGTGGCCATAGGAGGAGTAAAGTTAAGCATAAGTGTTCAACATTTTGCACAATTTCATTGAGCCAATAGTTGAGGAAAACATGCAAACTACATGAGTTATCCTCTATGGCACTAAATTCCTAATGGAAAAATTGATCTCGACACTAATAAATATTGAGAAAGAAGCTAATGATATTTACCCCCTGGAGGAGGAAATGAAGTAGATGTGGTCACAGTTATGGTGGTTATTGGTATTGGGGAGAAGTGGTATTTCTTTCCTTACTCCTTGCGATGGGAAAGTTGTACCTCCGATGGTTTTATATTATTAGAGTGGCCATAGGAGGAGTAAATTTATTCCTCATAGAGAGGGAGTAATTTAGGGATTCTTAGAGAGTCTGTAACAACATCAATGTGTGGTTATACTGCCTCTAGTTGGGAAACATGTTATAATTGAGTAATGTTAGGGGGTATGGGACACGAAAAGGTCTGATGAAGGTTCCTAGAAAGGGTATAATATGGGATAATGTTGTGTCAAAAGACAAGCCTAGTGGAATCCATGTGTGAAGTGGTACTTCCCCCAATCTCACGGGATAAGGATTGGCATAATTGTTGTTGCCAAAGACCTAGGATGATGGACAAAATATATGGGTATGTAGTTAAAAATTATACATCCACAAAAGAGAATATGAAATAAGGTATTAGATTCTTTAGGTTGCATGATATCCTTGGGAGGTGTTGGGAATAAAATTTTCTTGACAACATCTGCTATGAGCCCCATAGCCATGGAAATTTGTTCCATAGAACTCTATTAGTTACAAGAGATGATCCTATATGAGAGGGAATAATATGAATTGCCAGGGAGTGAGGGGTTGAATTGATTAAATGGTTAGAATCTTGTGGTCCATTGAAGGGAGAGCATCGGTGGAGGTTATCACTAAAACTGCTGAAAGAAGTAATTTGTTGTTTCCAACTAAATTGTTGTTCATATGCAACAAAACCATGGAATGTCTGCTAACATTAGCATTAAAGTCGTTGGAATATGTCTAACTTTTTTGTGTAATGAGATAGTGGTCCACTTCCAATATTTCTTTATATGTTGTTGACTCAGTAATATTGTGGATGGAAGATGATGCTTCCTTCCTCACCCATGGTCTAACTTCCTCCTCCAATGACTTGCTTGCACCTGCTAATTACTTTGATTTCATAAGTGGCAATTTTTAATTTTTGTTTTTGTTGTGCCAATTTATGTTTTTTGTTTAATACATCATTAAATATATTTTCAGGTCATCCCAAGGTGATGGGATTTCCTATCTCGGGGATGATGATAACACCAATCCATGCTTCACAAAGAACAAATAATTTACGTGCTTTCTTAATGAGTCCTAAACTTCTCTTAGAATAACATGCTTATGTTTGAAAAGGATCCTCTATTTTCTTCATTTCCAACCTTTTCCTGCCCATTTTCTTTTATTTTTTGGATCAATAATCTGGCTAAGCAACAAAGTCGATAA
Organism: Pinus taeda; assembly: GCA_000404065.3. Taxonomy (NCBI): domain Eukaryota; kingdom Viridiplantae; phylum Streptophyta; class Pinopsida; order Pinales; family Pinaceae; genus Pinus; species Pinus taeda. The sequence goes on from APFE031117279.1 coordinate 50,461, forward strand.
ATATAATTTGCTACATTATTTAAAAAATCTCAACCAATTTGTTACCTAGTTCAATAAAAACGGTAATTATTTTAATTTTTTGTTACCAAGTTCAATAAAAACAATAATTATTTTATTTATCTAACAAATAATATAGGACCTGGGTTGTAAGGTAAGGTTGGGCCTCACACCTCTAAAAGTTTCTTTGTTTTAAAAGAAAAATTAATTTCATAATTTTTGGTCTTATTTACAAAGACATGTAAATTAATACAATTTATAGAGTTGATTTTATAGGTAGGAAAGAGTTGAATTTTTCTTCTTTTAGAATGACAAATTTCGCTATTATTATGTATATGGATGGGAAAGAGTTGATTTTTCCTTGGTTTCTTTTTAATTAGGAATATAAAAGGAATTATTATTATTATTATTATGTGTATGAGAGAGATAAATTATGAATAACATAAATAAGTTTAGTTATTTATCTAATAAATTTTATTGATTGTTTATAGACTATCGAGTTGATTGCTCAATCATAGATGAGGGCTTAGTCTTGTGTTGTGCTTAACATTTTGTCTATCTTGTGCATACCCATGATGCCACTTAGAATTCTCCCACATCAAAATAGTTGACATGGAATCCTAGGCTAAACTTTGCCCATAACTTCCTTAAGAAATATATAGTTGTCTCCCAATTATTACACAAAGGTTAGGAAGGAGGCTTTAGGTCTTCATCTCAATGGATGAGGGCCTAGTGTTGGTTTGCACCTAGTATATTGTCTATCTTAGTAGACCCACGACTGACCCCTAGAATTCTCCCATATCAAAATAGTTGACATGGAATCCTAGCCTAAACTCTACCCATAATTTTCTCAAGAGATATAGGGGTGCCTTGCTATTATTATAGGTAGGTTTATAAAATACCATGAACTACTTATCCATCCAATGGTCTCAAAATGGTTGGTTGGTGCATCAGTCCATACAAATGCATTTTTTGTGGACTAGTAAAGGTTGGTTGTTTCTTAGGTCAATGAACAAAGACAAAGATCCTTTTTAGCAATGTTGAGGTCTCTAATTTGGTCTTTCTTTAGAATGGTTCTATAATGTTCACATATTCCATCCTTGTAATTGGAAATATTGGTCAATTATCCGTGAGCATTGGAGAATACAATTGAGTTTAATGAACATGCAAGAGACAATTATGATGACTTCAAGGTAGCCAAGGATGCATCAATTTCATTATTTGGATTTATTCATTCTTGGATCAGGTTTGGTTGTTCTAAGTTGCCATCTTATGATCACAAATTTAGATTCTAACTAGGTTCTATAGTAACTAGTTTTCTTGCAATTCAATATGGTGATTGCATTTAAAGTGTTATTTGGCTTCTTTTCTTAATTTTAAACCAATTTAGAAAAAAAGAAAAAAAAAACATTAGAATGCTTACATGGAATCCAAAGAATATGTATGTCACTGAGTTGGAACTCAATGTAGATGAATGATCAACAATATTTCTTAATGATCCTTGAAAGCATGCCACTCAATCCTAAAAGAGTGAAAAATCGGGCCATGGGTCCATAAAAATACATTGTACTAAGAATCTGTGTGCATTCCTAAGAGCATGTGCATGTTCCAATGGATACATGTACATTCCTAAGAATACATACACATTCCTAATAACATATGCACATTCTTCTAAGCCATGTTAACCTAATGTCCTAGCTAGAGTCTTCATTGGAAGCTCAAGCCTTATGAAGCATGAATGCCCATTAATGCATGCATACTCCTAGGAGGTTCCTGCATGTACACATTCATGATGTCCCAATTAAAACTTTTGGGGCCATCATCTTCATGTGAGTGTTGACTACAATATATCGTTCTCAATGTGTGTGGGTAAATGTGATGCTTTGAAAGAGTCCTATGATTTACGTTACATGTGTTTTGCAAATATTCTAGGAGATATATTCAAAATATAACTGCCACCTGTCATATAATTAATGTGTAAAAGATAATCTCCAAATACTTGTTGTCTTTTAATCCCATTTTTAAAGGATTACTTTAGGAAATTTCTTAATCCTAAAATTCATTTAAATTGTGTATATATGTGACTCATATTATTTTCTATTGAAAGAAGTAAGATTCGGATAAGTAAAGTACCTCTCTATCACTATATAAATCATGTATCTCCTATTTACTACAATGGATATGACCTTTCCATCATCATCTCCCCTAATTTCCTTTGAATTCTATCATTTATCAACAATTTAAATACTTGAAATATTCCCTACATCTATGAATAAACATGAGAAGTTGGCTTCTACGTGTCACTAAATAGTTTATGAGTATGAGAGATTCAAATTCCTTGAAGAAGAACATAAAGAAATTCTTCGTAAAATTGTATCTCCCTTTTCCAAATCATTTTCATAGACACTATTTGATATATGAACCATTACAAATATTTGATATGTCAATCAACTTCCCAACAACCTTCAATAAATGTCTTGCATATGAAGATTGAATTATTACATCACCAATGACTTCAATTATTTCCATACATAAATAACTACTTCATCCACGTATACCCCTTTTAAATTAAATCCCAAGTCAAAGGAATATTTCTAGATGCTAACAATTGAAGAAACCTTATTTTTGTTAAGTTCTTCAATTTCTTAGATTTATGCCCAATGACTTCAAATTATACATAGTCAATGACTGATGCGCTATACCTTACCCTTGTAGAATATGTATTGAATTCTTTATCTTAGGCTTAGGCCAATGAATCATCCTCTTCTTTGATTTTTTATATCCCTCTTTCCTATCTTTGATATTGACAAGTTAGATCTATCTTTTCCATCCTCCACTATTTTTAGTCACTTTGTAGACTTCCAACATTGTAATATATAAAAGCTATTATATTCTCATCTACTTTAGGATTTTTTTATTTTTATTTTCAACTCCTTGATTTCCTCTATAGGAAACAAGTGTTGTAGGGAAACTTAATCCCTACCATTTAAGTGTATGTTATGTTTTGAGAAAATTAAGAATTGATATATGAAGTGGAAAAGTTAATTTCATACAAGAGGATAAGGGCTTGCATAAATTTTTGGTGGGTAGTAACCACTACTAAGTTTGCACATTTAATGGTAGACTATAACTCAAGTAACTATATTTATTTCCATTTATTTCCTATTCATTGTTTACGAAAATACTTCCTTAAATTATGGTGGGTAGTAACTAATGGTAAATAGGTTATGTATGTGAGTATGAATTATTTTCAAGGATTTTAAGTTTAGGTGGTTTTCGTGTCGAGCTTAACAATGAAAAATCATTGCATAAGTATTTAAAAATCACAAGGAAGTGATTCACATGGTACAAAAGCTACAATAAAACCTTCAAAGCTATTGTCCAATCAATTGTTTAAAAAATAGTTTTCTCAATATTGTAAAATAAATATTTGTTTTTCAAAGTTAAACATTATAACTTGCATTGGTCAATGCTAAACTAATAGTGAGCAATAGGAAAATTAATTGCTAGAATTCTAGATTGGACTAATAACATTACATTCTCATTGTATCGACCCCAATCTTAACCATGAAAAATAAATTGTTTCTTATAATAAGAAATGCCAAGACTAAAGAATTCCATTGATTTTTCACATTCCTAATGTTATTTATGGTATTTTTGATCAAATTAATAAATGGACCAAAGATAAAGATGTTATTCTTCTACTTTAATAATTTCTTCAGGAAACTATCTTTGGTTAATACACTCGCATAATAGTTTTTACAAGAAATTTCCAATATAAATGAATGGTTTAATCACCATCCAACCATATCCTTTATCTTAGCTATATTTAGTGACTTTTCCAAATGGATCTCTTGTATGTAATATCTAGTTCTCTCATCCCCTCAAATAGTTTGTATCTAAGTTTTAAATACTTTTCTACATGAATATTTTTATTACACCTTTGAGAAGAACTCCCATAGCTATTACTCTGCACCCCGTTGAATTGTCATATCCATTATTGGATGATTGAGAGTTCTTCCACTATTAGATCCGATTGTTTTAATTGCCAAGTGAATCCTGATTTGTGCCATCGTTCAACTTATTATAACCCACAAACATATTATAGGTACCTTTGCAGCAATATTTTTGTTAAGTCTCATTCGTGTTGGTCTTTGGTTATCTTTACCATTAATTTTTTGTTTCCATAAGGTTCCAAGGCTTGAGGATTATGTTATTTTATTGACATTTCAATTGTGTTTTTTTTGTTTGCAGTTCTATTATCCCAAGGAGTTCATCCACAGGTAATGCATTCATATTTTTGTTAAACCCCTTCCATGTGTTGTTTTATGGTAATCTCTACCATTAATTTCTTGGTTTCAATAGGTTATAAGGTAGGAGGGTTATGATGTAATTTGGAGATTTTTAAGGATAAATATGGGAAAGAGGAAGTCATCGACGAATCCAACGACAAAGAAAAAGCAGGAAAAGCTTAGTACAGTCTTTAGTTTCCCTTTGTGTTGTTTTCTAGTAATCTTTGCCATTAATTTCTTAGTTCTGATATGTTCTAAAGCAATAGGATTATTGTATAATTTAGATGTTTTTAAGGATAAATATTGGAAAGAGGAAGTCATCGAGGACACTAATGATGAAGGAAAAGTGGGAAAATCTCAGTACAATCTTCATTTTCCCTTTAAGCAACCATGAGAGCAGTGTGGAGTGCCGAATGTGAGTATATTCCTATTTATTTTTTTCACATTCAAATCCTAAACCCACACAAAGTAGGTTTTGGACATTATCTTGGTGAAATAATGGCTAATATTTTTACTTTTTTTGGATTTTAATTGATTAACACAGAATGACCGTATTGGTCTTCCAATATGATAAAAACGTTAATTAATATTTGAAGATGAGAAAATGTTACCTTTCCTCTCTACTCTTTGAAACTGTTGAATTAGGAATCCCAAGTAGCACTAAGTCTTCCTTGATTCCTGCCAATACCTAAAAAATATATAAGAGTGGAAAAAAACATTGGGAAAATAAGAAAGTGTTGTTTATATACAACTATGTTTTTGTTTGTCTATACAATTGTTGAATATTAACATCTAAAAATTTAGAATTTCTTATTTACTCTGGATCTGGATCTTTTAAAAATTAATTTGATCTCCTATAAGTCACTGGTGGCATCTAGATCTAGGGGTGTTCCCCTCCCCTGCTTCCCACAAGTACATTGATGTTTTCAACGTAATTATATCGAGGTAACACCTTGTAATATTTGTTAATGAAGACTGATGACATCTCCAAAATTGTAGTGAATTCTTCCCAATTGCAGACAATGGTTATGGCCGATAATATATAGAATTAATAACTAAATCCAGTTTTCTTCTTTGATGGAACTTTTAAATCCAATTTAAGGATGAGAAATAGAATTAATAACTAAAATTATCACATGAGGAATTGTCTCATAGCCTTTTTTGTTAGCACCATCCGTTTCTCCTCTTTGGTGGAGCTTTGAAATCCAATTTAAGGATGGCATGAGTGGGGTGGGTTATTGATTATCTTGGAGGAATTGTAGAAGTTTCATATTATTGGAGCCTCAAAATAGATTTAATTAGAATAATATAGGCTATATCAAGGTCTTCTCCCAATTTTAGCTCTCAATTCTCACACGTTCACACAATAATTATAGTTGGAGACTCCTCCACTCTTATTTCTCATTTGCAAAAAATCTCCTTCCATGTGGATATAAGGTTTTATTTCTCCAAAGGATCAAAGGAGTTTTATTCAAGTTTGAACACTTTGAAACTATTCAGATCTTAAAACTTAACAACTCAAAGGTGGACCAACTTGCAAATCAAGCAATTATTCTAGGAAGAGATTTTGGCCAAAAAAAAAATGAAATATTTAAATCACTATTCCAAATGGCTAATTCCCTAACTTATACATCATTGAGCAATGATATAAAGGGAAACTGTAAGTGTATAAATATTACATGGTAGTTGGAAACCATGACTTCGATTTATGGAATTAAGAAGGGGTATTTTATCCATGTTCATATTCTCTCCTAGTAGAACATGTGATGTTTATTCCACTCGCTATGCCTGCAAGATGTACAACCTATCCCTCACAATTTCATAGTGTAGCCACAAAGGAATGCAATGACATCTTGTATGAGAGTTAAGGGATTCCCTTGGATGGGTATCATTTATTGGAGTGGTTCATTGATAATGAGATCTCTCCCCTGTAGGTTGGAACCTAGCCATATGAACATCTTAGTACGAATGTCTCTGATGATGTTACAATAATGTAATTACAATGACAGTTAACTAGTTATTTGGTTACAACCTTCAGTTTCATATAGTCATGTAACAGACAATTACATTGGTGTAACCTATATCTTCATGAGTATAATAGAGAAATTCATGTTGAGGGAGGCTATGCATCAATTTCATAATCTTGTTCATAGATATGCATATTTATGTGGTTGTAGTAATAGTAAGTGATTCCTTTGTCTTTGTTTAACATAAGAGTATGAGTGTCGAATTTGAACAGAGAGTTTGTAGGATAAGAAAAGGAATTCTATCGTCTCTGCAATCTGTCATTGAAGATGTAGCAACCATGTGTTTAAAGTTTCAATTGGTGTTGGTGAAGGTAGAGGAGCCACCAAAGCTAGATTAGAGAGATTAACCTCTGCACAAGAATTGCATGCATTTTGAGTGAGCTTGTAACCTCTCTATGTGAGTGACTCTCGAAGCATTGAGGTAATCATTCGTGTGAGTGAATCCATCAATGTGAAAATATTTTTTTGCATGAATGAGTAGAGTCCATGCATTTATTTAGAGTAGGAAAAAAATATTTAATATTTTTAATGGAATATATTTATTTGGAGTAGATAAATATTATATATTAGAGGCCATCCATTTATTTGGATAAGATACAATATTTTTTTTTACTGGGCGGAAGTATGCATATTTATTTTTTCTAGCCTAAGTCTGTGATTTTTTATTATGGAGTTATAGCCTTCATGTAGAAATGATTTCAAGTAGCCAATGCTTTCCCCAATTCCTTCTTTCAAAGGGAAAAAAAAATATGAAATTTGATCAATAAAATTGATTACTTTGTTGATATTAAGAACACACAAATGAAGCAACCTAATAGGCCTTGGTGAATTCTCAAAGAGATCAATTGAGAGAACATATAATGATGAATGTAAATGCATTTTATCTTATCCAAAACGCATTGGATGAAACCATCTTCCCAAATAATTCTCTTGTGAAGTTCTCTAAAACTACCTAAGATATTGTTGAGGGTGTCTATAAGGGTGCTACCAAAGTAAAAATAGTGAAACTAAAAGCATTGAGAGGATATTTTGAAAACATAGTTGTGGAGGAATTGGATTTGATAAACTAGTACATAACTTGAGTAGAAAACATGGCGAATTAGTTGAAGTTGTACAATGAAGATGAGTTAGATCATAAGGTGGTTGAAAAATTTCTCAAACATGTTTATGAAAAGTTTCATTTGGTAGCTGTGGTGATAAAATAAGAAAAATTTGTGAGTCAACACTCTGTAGATGAGTTGATCGGGTCTCTTTAGAATGCATTCAAGACTCAAGTTTCTCTTTGTAGAGGTAGGGGAATATCAAGAGGCAAGGAAAAAGAGGCAGGAACCAAAAAGACGAGGAAACTTTTAGAAAAAGGAAGGATGACAATTGACAAACTCAATGAGGCATGATAAATCTAAGATTATATTTTATTATTGCAATAATCTAGGAAATTATGCAAAAAATGTAGCAAGAGGTCGACTAATCTAGAAAAACAAAATCTCAATTACTCAAATATTTCAAAAATATTAATTTTTGTTACTTAACTTTCTTGTTGTGCGCAAAAATTTCAATGATGTATGTTTTTTTAGAGAGTGGATGTAGTGATCATATGACTATAAATAACTATAAATATAGATTTTGATTTTGAATCTAGACGAATAAAATATATTAATCCATTTTTCTAAATTTCTCAATCTCTTTCACTTATGCTAAATATCTAGGGAAATTAGCTGCACATTCATGCCTACCTAGTTCTCTCTTGTTTTATGCTTGTTGTATTTTCATTTTAAACATCGAACCATAGAGATGGACCCTTGGTTTCAATACTTACTCGAATGAGATGGATCCTATGAGATTGAATGTACGGAACCATAATTACACAACACTTACCCCAATGGAACCATAGAGCCAATTTTTTGTCATTGACAGATGGTCCTTGATGAGCCTCATCATTGGGTAATTATATGGGCTTTAATTCACCTCCTAGCCTAGTCAAACCAACTATTCTCACAACTTATTGCATACTTTTGATTATATTTTGTTTATGAGATGAGATAGAGTTGAAGATTTTGCTTTGTGGTCTAATGTGCATTTAATACAGAATTAAAGGATAAAAGCAAGGAATTTTGGCAAAGACCTTGGTCAAAAACCGAATGGGACAAGAGAGAGGAATTATAGGAGGTAAATCCTCCCCATTTACTGCCCCTCCATTTGAATATTCCTCCATCATCTCGGAGTGCAAACATCTAAATCATGACAACTAGAAGGCAACCGAGCAAGTGACAGACAAAGCACTAGTTTATCTTGAGTTTGGGAGCCGAGCCTTCATAATTTTAAGGAAGTCGTTGGAGACTTAAGATGTATAAGTAGAGAGGCCTAGGACATTAGTAGGATTCAGATTTTTTGATTGTAAAACTCTACTCTATTTTCGAGCTACAAGACTTGTGACAGTTTTTTATGTAATCCATGGTTTTGATAATAAAAATGAGTTTTTTTTTTGCCAGCACTGAGCTAACTTAGAGGGCTGAAGCTCTTGGGTTAGGGCCCAACCCTCGCAGCCAATGCTCATCTTTATTGTACATGTATGCTAGCATAGATTCATGGTTTAATTGTTCATTTGCTTGAGTAATTGCATTTCCATTACAACAGTGTAGAGTAGATTGGTTGTATTTTACTTTACTTCCATTTGTGCCTTCTTTCAATTAGCAGGTTATCAAGGAGAAAAATATCACCATAAGGTTTTCAGCAAGTGTCTCGGCCTCACCTCCTTCGACTGGGACCATGACTTGAGGAAGAGACCCTTCAGCAACCCAAAAAACACAGATTTCTAGTTCTTGCATGAGCTTTGGAGTTTGTTATCTTGATTTAGTACTTGATTCATTTCACTGTCATCTCTTTCCATTACCCTATTTCTGCAATAATATCTCACTCATGTTCTCATTTCCTTCAGCACTTTCTTCATGCATCATGTGGGCAATTGATTCATGCTTTTCTAGTTTATGAAAATGTATCTTGTTGTATAGTTCTTGGAAGACACATGTGTTTTAAGCACTACAGGTACTTCAGGAGGAGGTCTAGACTTCATCACCAACATCCATCTTCCACCTCATCCACCTCAACCATATCTTGTTCCACCATCACCCTCACTAGTTTTTTTGTCCTTTTTTATTGAAATTCCCCTAGACACATTGAGTGAATCTAGCCATCTCTTCTCTTGGATATTGACTCATGAGTGTTCCTAGACCTTCTAACACCCTATCCCACTCATTAAACACCCTTTCCAAGATTCTTGACACCTCAAACACCTCACAATTAGCTCTCGGCTATATCATGTAGGTTTCCTATAATTCCTACAGGATCATCATGTAGCTTTCTAGTACATCCTGTAGGTTTTCTTGAGGCAACTTGTTTTGAGGTTCAATTGATGGGGAACCTCCAAGAAGTCACAAAATGGCTCCTAGGACCCTTCCACACCATCCAAACACTCCCTAAACCTTCTAGCCATCCTCAATCACCTCCCATCCACCTGTCACATCCACAAGAACAATTAAATTGCATGCTTTATTTTACCAAAGAAAACCAAAAAAGTGAAAACAGATTTAGTTTAGTTTTCTTACTTACACATTAGTATGATTTGATGTTCTTTACTTCTGTAACTTAGATAGCAGCATTAGGTTAGTGTTGATTTAGCAATTCTGCTTGGCATAGCTATTTAAATGGTTAATTAGGATATGGTGTGATTTAGCATTACATGTTGTTTTCCTCATTACTGCAGTATAGTAGCTCTCTTAGAATAAAAATTCTCTTCTTCCATCAAAGAATCAAGCTTCTTCTGGCTCTATAGAAGTCTGGCTGGGAACCCCTGGGGTCTCTCGCCGGATGAACAATGACAACAGGTAGGACCTTCACTTTTACTTGTGCATATAGCACTGTCACCTCCAAGTTTGTATGAACCTCGTGTTGATAATTAAATCTGGTAGCCCAGGAGTTGCATCATCCTTGCTACAATACTGGCGCTCATAACATTTTGGTGCCATTGTTGGGGAGGTGTCTAAGTAGAATGTGATTACTGCTTTATTTTCTTCTATTTCTAGTCTCCAATTTTCCGCCATTAGTTTATTTATGCAAAAGTAATATAGTAGTTTCCTTTCTTTCAGTTGTCATTATCTGCTTTCCTTTATGCAAGTAGAATTTCAATTCAGAAAGTAACTTTTATTTCTGTCAGTAGTTTTCATTCAATCAACAATTTTATTTCTACAAAGTACTTTCCAATTAAAAAATCTTACAAAAAACAACCCAAAAACATTTCCTTTCATGCCTCGTAGGAATAGGGACAATTTAGGGAAATTCTTGCTAGATACCCCCACTGCATCCAACAACCAACTTTCTCTCTTATTTAGTGGTTGTGAACTAGAGGAAACTTTAGGTGAGCAACCTGACATATTTGAAGAACCTACAGGGGAAGAAGAAGAATAGGAACCCATTCCTACTTGACCAATGGATGAAAATTGAAATGACAGAGGGAATAGGGAGAGAGTTGAGGGTGGCTTCCCCATCAAGAAAACCAACGGGGACACTAAGATGAAGAATATAAGCCCCTATACCCTACCTCATTTCCATGGCCTGACCACGGAGGACCCCAACACTTTCCTATTTGAGTTTGTTGTTATATGCCAAACCTATAACTATATAGATGATGAGAAAAAGTTAAAATTGTTTCCATCTACCCTCAAGGATGAAGCATTGCGCTAGTTCATGGGTTCACCTAGAGATAGCATCACAACTTGGGCTCAGATGCAACAGGATTTTAACAAAAAATATCAGGACTATTGTAGGTCAAAGGATACTAAAGAAGAAATTTTCAGGATGACCATGGGACGGGATGAATCCTTAGAAGACACAAAGAAAGATTCCAGCTGGGTTACAAAAGGGTTAGGTGCACACTTGACCTCGAGTCACAAAAGTTGGTCCTACTCAAAGGAGCAAGGGAAGATCTTCTTGATACCTTACCTTTGTTAGCAGGAGGAGATATCTACTAATTACCCTATGAGGATATCAAGACTTCCTTTAGAAACCATTCTAGGGCAGCCAGGAAAAAGGGTAGGGGTAGTCAACCTATGGCCAGTACATCATATTCCAAATCATCCATCAAGGGTGAAATTGGAAACATGTTGGGAGATTTCAAAAGTGAGATTTTGCAAACCCTTGCCTTGCAATTGGACACCATGAACATCAAAAGGAAGCAAGAGGAAGTAGAGAGAGCCTTGTCCATCTTTTGTCCTAGATGCACTAGGAGGCATCCTAGGAACAAATGTCCATTGAACTGTATTGAAATTTTCTAAGTCTGTGAAGAAAACAACTCCACAGACAAGTGCCCTTCTTTACCCTGACTCAAAGCTGTATAACAAGGAGTTGAAGGGGTCACTGAGCAGCTTTGTTACATCAATCAAAGGAGACCTCCTGGGCCTAGACCATACCAACAAGGTATGCCAGGGTCATTCCATGCATATTACAACCACAACCAAACCACAACTATACCTTCATGGGGACCCGTGCTCATCCCTCCTAGTCGAGACCCCCTCCTTGGTCCTATGCATCTCAGTATCATTCTCAACCAGCCAGCCAGTCATTTCAACCTTATGCTCCGCCACAACCTCACTGGAATACACCACTCCAGGGGTGGAGGCCCCAATACAACAATGCTCTAGCTCTATTACCTCCACCACCTACCCAACCACAACTCCTACACTCTACTCCACCCAAGAAATCCCAGATGCGTGCTCAACCAAATTCAAACAGGAACAATAGGCAAGTTCAACAAGTATACAGTGGAGAGACATCATATCCAACTTATGCTGTACAAATCCAGGATATCAACCTAAGATCTAGGAGAGTCCTACTGGATAACCAACCTCCCCCTCCACATAGGGAAGTAGAAGAAGAAAGAGAGGAAAGCAACCTTAAAGTAAATCCACCCTTTCCTGAGAGATTAACCCAACCACTCCAGCCTACCCCAGAAGAAACTGAACTTCTAGGAGAATTGAAAAATCTATGTGTAAAGATCCCCCTTCTCCAAGAAATAAAAGATGTTCCCATTTACAATAATTTGATTAAGGAGAAATGCTTCAAGCATCCAGGAAGAAGAAAAAGGGATGCCCCTACCATTAATATCATTGGGTAGATGTCCGACTTAATGTTGGGGTAGGTAATATGTTCGAAATATTTGGACCCTTGAAGCCCTGTAGTAGATGTGCACATCAATGGCACCATCGTCCCACACACTCTGATCAATCTTGGGGCTACCATTAATGTGATGACCAAGGACACCATGCTTAAGCTCAACCTCCAAGGGTCATTGAGGAAGACCACAACAGTTCTGCAACTTGCAGACCATTCCATAGTCACCCCTGAGGTAATTGTGGAGGATGTGATGGTCTCCCTTGACTCCTGGGAGTACCGTGTAGATTTTCTAGTTCTCTAGCCTAAGACTAAACTTACTAGTTATCCTCTCATCCTTGGGAGGCCATGGTTGGCCATAGATGATGATTACATTAGCTACAGAGCTAGGAATATGACCATCAAGAATGGGTATATGTCCAAATAGTTAGTCCTATACCCTCCTACTCAACCTTCTCTAGAGCATGATTTAATTTTATGGTTGGAGGAGGAGGAAGAAGATGAGGTTTATTCCACCCAACTTTATGCTTTGGAAGAAACCATGGGAGGAGGATAGCAAGATGAGGATGATTTAATTGGACATATGCTCCAAAGTCCAACTCTTGGATTGTTACCATTAGAAGAAGAAGTAAGCAAAACCCAGAAAAATCATCCAATTGACTTATTCTTAGCCAATCCCAACCCACTTCATGTCAAAACCATAGAATTTGGCCCACAAAAAACCTAGAAAATCAATCCATCTCTTTCTGCTCTCGAAGAGGAAAAGCTATGAAACATGCTAAGAGAAAACCTAGAAGCCTTCACTTGGAGTTACAAGGAAATGAAAGGAGTACACCCCTCAGTGTGTACTCATCACATATACATCAAAGAAGGTTGCAAGATGATCCAGAAACCACAAAGGAGGATGAATCCAGCTCTTAAAGATATATTCAAAGAAGAACTGCAAAAACTACTAGATGCAAGATTCATTTACCCTATCTCTAACAGTGACTGGGTCTCTCCTTTAGTGTTAGTTCCCAAGAAAAATGGGAAGTGGGTGTCGATTACAAGGAGTTGAACAAAGCCACAAAGAAGGATAATTTTCCCCTACCCTTCATCAACCAAGTGCTAGGCGGCCTGATAGGGAATTTTTTTTTTCTTTCCAAGATGGATTCAGTGGGTACAACCAAATCCAAGTCTACCCAGAAGACCAGGATAAGACCACATTCACCTGTCCTTGGGGTACTTTTGCCTACAAGGTCCTTCCTTTTGGCCTATGCAATGCTCCTGCCACTTTCCAGTGGGAAGTCTTGAGTATTTCACCGAATTAGTACATGATGCGGTGGAAATTTATATGGATGATTTTACACCTTATGATTTTGATTTTCAAGAAGCCTTGACTAACCTAGGAAAAATATTGCACAAATGCATTGAAATGAACCTGTCTCTCAGTCCTGAAAAATGTGAATTCTTAATGACTGAAGGGAAATTGCTAGGTCATTCAATATCTCAGTAAGGATTGTAGGAGGACCCAAAAAAAATAGCAATCATCCAAAAGGTCCCACCTCTGCAAAAGCAGAGAGATGCCAAGAGTTTCTTAGGGTTAGTTGGATACTACCGAAGGTTCATAAAGGACTTCAGCAACTTGACCTCTCCTTTATTTGGGTTGTTAACCAAATATTATGAGTTTATATGGTAAAAAAGCTATCAAGAGGCCTTACACATTCTAAAGGATAAGTTAACCACTACACCAATTCTCCGAGGCCCAAACTGGGCCCTCCCTTTTCATATTCATGCTAACACCTCACACAAAGCCATAGGAGCAACCTTAGGTTAGGTAGAGGAGAAACTTCCTTATGCCATCTATTTTAT
>APFE031117280.1:0-18416 GCA_000404065.3 Pinus taeda
TGGAAATTTATTTTGCTGAAATTTTCTCACTGTAAAAAAGGCATTTTCCAGAAATAAAGAAGAGCTCTCAAACTGGTTTTCCCCAAGAGTTGTAGGGGGTTTTTCCAGGGTCACGTTGACCAAAAATATCAGTGTTTTAATGTTTTTAATGGTTGTTTATTATTGCTGATTTTTATTTCTGCAATTTCCAGCATTCTGTAAATTTTCCAGAATTTGTGTTTTCAGCAAATTTATTTTTTTCAGATTGTTGAATGTATGGTTATGGGAAAGGGCATTTAACTACATGGGAGAAATAAGGAGAAACTGAAAACCGGGGTGGGAAAAACAAAAAATTTTACATTATCTTTTGGAATGTGAATGTAGACAGGGCAGCCAATTATTCGAAGATGATCTACCTAGGCTTTCTTCCGATAAACGCTTCTTCAGGAGTCATGTTGTCAAGTATTTTATGAGGACTTCGATTTTGAATATAGATTTTTGTCTTGGATGCTTCACCCCACAAGAATTGAGGTAAGTCTTGATCATGTGACATAGCTCTAATGCATTCTTCAATTGTACGATTCTTTCTTTCTGCTACTCCATTTTGTTCAAGATTGTATGGAACTATCAGTGCCCACTTAATTCCAACCTCTTTACAGAAAGCAATGATCTCGTTTGATGTGTATTCCCCTCCATTATCAGATCTTAGCACTTTTATCTTTCTTTCTGTAAGATTCTCCACTTCTGCCTTGAATTCTTGAAATTTATCAAATACTTGATCCTTGGACTTAAGAAGATAAATCCAAGTCTTTCTTGAGTGGTCATCAATGGAAGTTACATAGTACAGATGACCTCCAAAAAATTTTGTGGCCATACGACCACAAACATCAGAGTGAATGAGATCCAAAATTTCCTTAGATCTTGTAGTACTGCTCCCAAAAGGTTTCTTAACATTTTTGCCTAATGCACATCCCTTACAAATTCTTGCATGCTCTTCCATTAGTTTAGGGATACCATTCACCATAGAATATGGTAAGATTTTGTAATGAAGGTGTCCAAACCTTCTGTGCCAAAGTTCACATGGATTGATTTCAAGGTGAGCTAAGGCTTGAGAGAGAGGTGTAAGTAATCTATAAAGCCTTCCCTCACGAATCCCAATGATTTTTGCCTTATATATACTAGAAAGTATTTTTTTCTTCAAACATGGAACATATAAGATGTTGTTGAGATGTATGTGCCCTCCATCTTCCAGCTGCAACATGGTTGATCCAATTCCTCTGATTGCATAATTCTTCCTGTCTCCAAGCTTAACTGAATGAGAAGATATTCCTTTCGATAGGGTCTTTGTCCATGTCCACTTGTCATATATCTAGAAGCTCCACTATCAAATACCCATATGTTGTCATCTTCAAAGGTACCTGTAAGTGTTGAGAATAATACTTTGTTCTTTGAAGTGGAAGTCTTGATCATATAGTTCTTGATAGATAATAAGATATCCCTAAATGCTTTGATGCCTTGCTTGAGATGACTTGTCATCATAGAAAATTGCTTCAATGAGAACTTCAACGACTTCTTTAAGGATGTAGCTATCTTCATTATGCCCTCTATCAACCTTAGCTCTGATACCATATTGAGAAATCAATAGGGCTTAGATTTAAATGATTTCTCTTTCACTTGACAACTACTTGTGATCTATTTTGCTTTTCTTTATAATTAGCTTCTTCTTCTCTTATTATTAAGGTGTTCTTATCATCAAAAAACTACCAAAACATGAACCTCAATTGAACAAGTAGACACATGACGTGGGCTGCTAGCCAAGGCCAAAACCTCTCCTAGAGAGGAAAACCCACAAATAATCTCTTCTCTTGTTATAGAATCTTCAAATGACGAATTCCAAGACCCTTAGACTCAAGACCAAGACCCTTCTAAGACCAAGTCAACCTTCTTGAGGATGTGCTTCTCTTCACCAACTCAAACTCAGTCAAATCTCTTCCAACTGCACAACTTCGATCCCCAACAACAAATTTCGACCCTTACTGCAGGTCTGCAATTTTCAGCCCCCTGCAACAAGCTGCAACTTCACACGTGTATATGAATTAGGGCTTTTTAGGCTTCCTCCTTCCTTCACTTGGGATGCTTCTTCTTTAAAGGCTTGTATGAGATCAAATTGACTTTCTTTTCTCAGATTTCAACCCTTCTTTTCTTCTTGAGAAACTTCGACCTTATAGCAGCAAAAACCCTAGCCTCTTTCACATGTGTGAGAGATAGAGAGAGAAAAATCGAATTTTTTGTCTTCCTTCTTCCTTCTAGACCTTCGCTTGCCTTCTAGCTTCTTATTCTTGCTTCCTTGATCGAATGAGTGAGTGAGTTCCAAAGGAGGTCGAATGATCTCTTATATATAGGCTTTCAAGGAAGGCGAATGGCCCTAATTAGGCCAACTTCTTCACTGTCAGACCGACTTGGTCTTGGAGGGGTGATTTGACACTTTTGACTCAAAATAAATTATTTTGACATGTTACAAGATGCCCAATGGAGTTTTTTACATATGACAATGACTCTATTGACTTATTTACTCTATGGCAAACCCTAGAAGCACATAATGGGTGCTTTGACCTAAAAATAAATTGACCTTGAGCATGAAACCTATGTTATAAAATAACAATAATAATTTTCTTTTCTCTTTTACATCAAATACATAAAAGCAAGAGTATATAAGACATTATGAAGACCAAACCTAGCTACATATTTCAATAGAGTTGTCTTCAACCAAGCAGGGCTTTTACGAGTTTCTAGAACAATAACATGTTGCACAAGTTCACAAGGTCCTTCAACATCTTCATGAATAGATGTATGATCTTTAACATTGTCATCCTTGAGATTTCCTCAAAAATGGGTGCCTATTCTTTTCATCAAAATCAACCAAGATATCTTTGAATCTTTTGTAATCTAAATTTTCATCAAAGATGACATCTCTGCTTACTTCAATACGACGATCCTCTTTAATGTAGATTATGTATGCTTTTGATGAAGCACTATAACCAACAAAGATGCCTTTTGTACTTGTAGGATCCAATTTCTTCCTCTTGTCCTTTGGAATGTACATGTAAACTAGACATCCAAATATTAGAAGATGTTCCACATTAGGCTTCTTTCCTGTAAATGCTTCTTCTGGAGTCACATAATTGAAAATTTTATGACTTCGATTTTGCAAGTAGACAGTTGTTACAAATGCTTCTCCCCATAAAAATTTAGAGAGATCTTGGTCATGAAGCATGTCTCTAACACATTCTTCAATTGATTTGTTTTTCCTTTCAACCACACCACTTTGTTCATGGTTATAAGGAACAATTAGCTCCCTCTTTATTCTTGCTTCCTTGCAAAATGCTATAAGCTCTTTGGAGGTATACTCTCCACCAATATCAGACCTTGGGGTCTTTATCTTCCTTTCTATCAGATTTTCTACCTCATTCTTGAATTCTTGGAACTTCTCAAATACCTCATCTTTATTCTTGAGGAGTTATATCCATGTTTTCCTAGAGTAATCATCAATGAATGTCATTAAGTGTTTATGACCTCGAAGAGATTTTACTGCCATAGGTCCACACACATCAGAGTGTATGAGATCTAAGATTTTCTTAGATCCTGTATCACTTCTTGCAAAGGGTTTCTTCACATTCTTGCCTAAAGCACACCCTTTATAGATCCCTTTATGTTCTTCCTTCAATTCAAGGATGTCAGTGACCATTTGATTCAGAGATGGCAATATTTTATAGTGAAGGTGTCCATACCTTCTATGCCGTAACTCAAAAGGGCTAACATCTAAGTGTACTAGAGCTTGAGGAAGAGGTGTAAGAAGCCTTTAAAACATCCCCTCACAAATCCAAATTATCTTATCATTTCAATACTAGAGCCCTTTCCCCAAACCAAAACTTTTCCATCAACAAAAACAAACCTATCACCTTTCTCTTCTAGGCAAGAAATAGAAAGCAAATTCATCTTCAAACCTGGAACAAAGCATGTTATTGAGATGAATACTTCCACTGGTCTCTAGCTCCAACGAAGTAGATCCAATCCCTTTCACATGATAGCTCTTCTTGTCTCCACTTTCGATTGAATGAGAAGAGGTTCCTTTTGATAAATTCTAGAGTTGACTGCATTTGTCTGTCATATGTCTAGAAGCTCAACTATCAATAACCCATACATTATCATCCTTAAAAGTACTTGTGAGAGAGGATAAGAAACTTCCATCCATCACTTCTTTTGCTAGCTTGGATATGTACTTCAAGATGTATCCTTTGATAGTTACAAGGAGACTCCAAAGAATCTTAAGACTTTTCTTCATAAAGCTTGCCATAGATAAGAAAGAGTAGATGATTGCTTTTAGATTGCTCTTCAACAAAAGTGCCAACAAAGATGTGATCTTCCAACTTCCTTCCTTCACCTTAGCTCTGATACCATGTTGGAAAATCTAAGTATTTGTAGATTAGAGTTGGCTTTCCTTACTTGATAATTACTTGTGATATTAGTTGGCCTTTTATTACTTTTATTTCTTCTTCATCAAGCAATTACCAAAACAATGAAAATCACAAAGATACAAAGTACGCAAGATATAGGCTCCAAGCCAAGGCAAAGTCCCTTCAAGGGAAAACCCAGAAAGAATAATTCCCTTCTTATAGAATCAAATCAAAATGAGACCTCCAAGACCCAAAGGCCAAAGCCAAGATTTCTCCCAAGCACCAAAACAGCTCTCCAACAAGATCTCTTCCAAACAAGTCAAAGTCCACAAGAGGCAACGAAGGTCAAACTGTCAAGATTCTGCTCCAAACAAGATTTTGACCCTCTACTTCAGGTCTGAAATTCAGACCTGCAACTTCGGCCCCCAGCAAATGCAAAAACCCTAGATTTTCTTGCACGTGTAAGCAGAAATAGTCAAAAATTCGATCACCTTCCTTCGCTTAGCCTTTCTTCTTGTCTTCCTGTCCTCCACTTCCGGTTTCCTTCTTATCTTGGTGCAGATCAAACTTGTGTGTGTCTCCAAATGAGTCGTAGTCTCATGCTATATATACACTTTTCAAGAGGTCGAATAGACCTCTTCTATGTTGACTTCTCCTTGGCAGGGCTGACTTGGTATTGGAAGACAAATTGACTTTCTAGATTCAAAAATAATGTTTTCTTTTGTTACAACAAGTCCAAATACGACTATAATGCATGACAAAAATTCTTCTTTGACTCAACAAGCCCTAGAAGCATGAAGAACATGCTTTGATCTAGACTTTGAACATGAAACCCATGCTTGAATAAATAATTTTTTTCTTTTTTATATAAAATATACAATGTCATGATTACAAAAATCATTATAAAGACCGAATCTAGTTACATTCTCCAACAACTTCAAGCCTGTGATCTTCCCTTTTCCTCTTCAGATCCTTTACAGACACTTCTTTCTTTCATCCATCACACCCTTGATTTTGAAAGACAACAACCCACAAAAAGCTTGCAATACAGTAGAGTCCACCCACAGTTATCAGATTCAACTAATTCAAAGAACTTTGACACAGAACCAGTCCGATACACACCAGCCAATTTAGCTATGAACTGGTCCAACACGCTGGTTCAGTTTCAAACTGTACAGTTTTGCATGGCCTTGGCCCTTGACCGACGTGGCAATACCCCCCTTAAAAAATACAATAAGAGGAAACAATAACACCCTAAACCCTAACACCAGTCTGTCATCCAATCATCAAAGAAGCCTAACTTTTTTGTCTTCTTGTCAACCTCCTTCGACCAATCCAGTTGGCCTCCTTTGGAATTGTGTGTAACTTTTAATATTAATTGTGAAAGTTCATGAAGTGACTTAAATTAACATTAAAAGTGAATTTGGGACACTTGTGCCCCAAAATGTTTGGTCATTAAATCAGACTATCAGACCATCAGACCTCACATGAAGAAAATGGAAATTGGGGTGTTTTCAACTTTTGGCATGATTGATAGTTTCTTCAGCATATATATAAAACAAGACGCTATACCCCTTCCTCCTACACCCCTCAACCCGAGAATTCTGGGATTTGGAGGATGAATTTGAAACCTAGAAGGGGATATACGTTGCTCAATGGTGCCAAATGATTGACAACGATATGTTGAACAATGGTGCCCGCTGATTTACAACATCAATTGCAAGTAGTTGTTAAAGCCATGCACCAATAGAAAGAGAAACTCAGATTCCTGAATTTTGTTAATTTTGTATAATGATCCAGATTTCATTTTAGCCATGTGCTCATTTGATTATAGTATGATGAGTTCTGGACTCTATAGGCCATTTAGAGCCTCAAGGATTATGCATGTTCTCTAAAAACTTTAATTTTATGTATCTTATAACTCATCTCTATGTAACTTTGTTGTCATCGCCCTTCCATGCAATTGAGGACCTCTCTATATAAAGCGCGCCACCCCCCTCCCCCCATTTTGAATTGGAATATTATCACAAATTAAGGAAATATCACTGCATATTGTATGTCCGAAAATTCTCCACGAGGCCAAGCAAATTTCTTCCAGACGTAGAGTTAGCCAGGACGTCATTTTTCTTGCAGTTTCGGGCTTAGCAAGTTGGGGTTTGCGCAAGCACTACGCAAAGGTTGTATGACTGGCTAGATTTGCCAGTTGTCGGAGCAAGATCAGGCATGGTGTTAAGGTATTTGCCTCATAGATATTTCGGCCAAATTATTTTGTTGTTTGGATTTCCAGATGGGCATCCATAGATTGTACTCGGAATTTCATTGTTTCTTAATAATATAAAACCCTCAGTTGTTGCATCGGTTTCCCCAATTGGGTTTTTCCAAGGACATTTGTCCAAATATAAGTGTGTCAAATTTTATGTGCGCCAGAATATTTCTCGGTTTCCAATGCTATTATTTTCTGCAATTTTATTTGTGAAGGTTGCAGTGTCATTTATTCAATATTTGTCGTAGCAAATAAATTGTTAATTATTTAACAATTAGAAGAATTAATTCCAGCTGCTGCAATAGGATTTCAGTGTTGAAATTTTCACATGATATCAAAGCGAGATTGATCAGGCAAGAAGCTCAAAAGAGGTAGGGAGAAATTGTCCAGATTCAGAGGAAGTCTGGCAGCACAATTTCCAGGTTTGTGGAGATGCTAGCTTAGCAGAACGACCTGTTGGACAGAGGGTTCTATTTTTCCAATGCAGGTGGCAAGAAAAAATTGCAAAGCCTAGTAGCAGTTCCAACAGGCGTAGAAAACCCAGAACGCAGTTCCAGGGAGGCAAATCAGATTTTCAATAAGCAGATTCCGTGCTTGGACGCAAAAGGGTTTTGCAGCAGCAGAATTAACGTCGAGTGGAATAGAAAGAGTGCACACACAAAGGGGAATTTCTCTTAGAGGGTTTCTCATTTAGAAATCCAAATTTCCAGTTGCAGTCAGCAATAGCTACAAGTAGATTTTCTCACTCCATAAGGGAGTGAATTGCAGAGCATGTAGCCAAGAAGGAGAGGAGGAGATCCCTGTTTATTTTTTCCAACTTTTGAGTTTCGCAGATTTTGTAACTTTGCATAGATGGCCATACGAGATTGCTAGAGGAGGTCGCGCAAGTTAGCCAGAATGCAAATCTGGGCAACAGATCGACTTCCAATTGCCAGAGATAGGTACCTGAGGAAGAATGAGTTATCCAGTGCAAGTTGCAAAGTGAAGAAAGGTCCCCGTAGGTGATCAAAAGGAGGTAGTGGGGCACCATATCCAGGTGGACAAGGAGTATGAGACTCCAGTGTGCCAGCTAGGCAAGGTCCAATGCAGTTGCAACAAGGAGATCAATTAGATCAATTCCGATTTGTTGCAGCAAAACTATTAACTTTGCTATAGGTTCAGTTATTTAGATGACAACTGCATAGCTAGTTGCAATCAATACCAGGGAGACAGTTGTAGTGACACAGGCAGTGTGAATTGCCCAGTTGCAATACGCAGGTGCAGTTCCATCCAAAAGATTCCCATCGCAAAGCTACGCAGTCCAGTTTCCAGTACAAGAGGACAATGCGAGTTGCTAGGAGGGAGCAAAGAGATTTCCCATAGGGAGATCAAGACTCAGAGGGAGTCTAGTTTCAGAGGGAGCATCCCTACGGAAGCTAGTACTTCAAGATCTGGAGAGATCAAACTCATCATTGCAGTAGTTGCAGCAGCAATGTGGAAGCATCAACAAAGCAGCAACAGCAACATGAGTAGATCAAATTTAGCCATGTTTGCAGCAATATCTCTAGGAGAGAGATGGGGCGATATGGAGCTATAGTCCCAGAGCAGTGCAGAATTTGGGCAGGGTCCACTGAGGTATCCTCAAGGATCATTACCTTGCTACAGGGACCCATCGTATTCAGTAGCAGGATGGATCAATGTTAGTTGATGCACTTAGATTCCAAAGTGACAATTGCAGACTAGTATTAATCAGGTGCCGAGAAGTGCAATGCAATGTTGGCAATAGTGTAGACTGGCATAGTGCAGAGTCAGCAGCAGCGCAGATTCTTCAATGGACAGTGCAGTGGCTAGTAGCAGTCAGCACTCAGGAGACGGATGCAGTAGACACAATTGATTTAGTATTTATGATGCTTCACAGTTGCAGAAACAACAAATGAGAGGGAGTTGCAGTGCAGATGTAGAGTTGGCAGCAATATGGCAGTGCCAGCAATAGCACAAATGCAACATCAGAATTGGACAGTGGATGGTGGGCAGTAGCCAAACATCAAGAGCATATATAGAGGTTGATACAGAGACAGGGTGTTGTAGCAATGGTGCAGCACTAGAACACCTTCCTCACTAAGAGGGAGTGTTAGTTTTTGTAGAATCAAAAGTGTTCTAGTCTCGAAACTTTGTAGAGAGGTTAAAACACAAGAGTTCTCCATAACTCAAAAATTGTTTCTGGAAATTCCACCTTGAAGTGTCTCAATTAGATTATTAAGCCTATTTTTAATTATTTCCTAACTCTAAACTTAGGAAAAGCGGTTAATTAATCAAAACTAGTTGAGATAAGGTGTGAATCATCTAGAAACTCATATGGATCGACCTTGATATGATCTTAGCCCCTTGATTAAGTTTTAATCTTGGTCGTTGGAGTCCTAACAAAATATTATAAGAAGTCAATGGGTATATGGAGAACACACACACAGACAGATCGATTTCCTTGGAGAGTTCGATTTTCCAGAGGCAGCGACCAGAAAAGTTCAAGCTAGAGAAGGAAGCAAAGGCAGAGAATGGCAGGGACAGTGAGTCTGGAGGAAAGCTTTTCCAAACCCAAAGAGTCAGCAGTAGAAGGGTCGTATTTCCCAATGGAGTTGCACAGAGGTAGCGCAAAAGGCTTCAGAGGGAGATTGATTTTGCTGAAAGAGAGAAATTCAACAATTGTCAGTGCGAAAATTCTCCAAGAGGCCAAGCGAATTTCTCCCAGAGGCAGAGTTAGCCAAGATGTCATTTTTCTTGCAGTTCTGAGCTAGGTGAGTTGGGGTATGCGCAAGCACCGCATAGCAGTTGTACGACTGGCTAGATTTGTTAGTTGTCAAAGCAAGATCAGGCATGGTGTTGAGGTATTTTCATCACAGATATTTCGGCCAGATCATTTTGTTGTTTGGATTGCCAGTTGGGCATCCATAGATTGTACTCAGAATTTCACTACTGCTTAATAATATAAAACGATCAATTGTTGCACCATTTTTTCCAAGTTGGGTTTTTCTAGGGATATTTGTCCAAAAATAAGTGTGTCAAATTTAATGTGCGCTAGAATATTTCTCATTTTCCAGCACTACTATTTTCCACAGTTTTAATTGTGAAGGTAACATTGTAATTTATTCTATATTTGTCGTAGCAAATAAATTGTTAATTAATTAAAAATTAGAAGTATTAATTCCAGTTGTTGCAATAGGATTTCAAACTTGAAATTTTCATAGACCTTGTGAGTCTTGCTCTAATAGGACTTCATAAGTCATGGGAGAATTTCTAGGATGCAGTCAAAAGCAAAGAGAATCTTCCCAGCTGGGAAAGGTTGTGGTCAAACTGCATCCAAGAAGAAACTCGGAGAGGGATGAGAGCTGGAAGATCAATGAAGACAGGGGATGGGGAGAACTTTTCCCTCACAGACAAAGGTAGCAAAGCCAAGGACAAGGAGGGCTAAGGAAACGTCGAGTCGAGTCAGAAGGGCGAGAAAAAGAACAAAGATCTGAGCAAGATCAAGTGCTTCCATTGCCACCAGTTCGAGCACTATGCCACTAAGTGTACTAACTGAAAAAAGGGGTTTAGTGAGGATCATGTGGTTGCATCAACTTAGATAGATGTGTTTTCTTCTCAGTTCGAGAAATACTTCTCATTGATAGCTTACATGGCAAGCTCAATAGATAGCAACATATGGAACATTGATTCTGGAGCATCCTTCCAGATAACAAGGAATAAAGAATATTTCAACGAGTTGAAGGAGAAGGACATGCAGTTTCACATTAAGCTAGGAGATAATGGCAAGTACTTGACTAGGGTAGTAGGTACTGTCAGTTTTGAGAGGGAATCTAGTAGCTCTCTCCATCTTAGTGATGTCCTCTATGTTCTAGGCCTTAAGAAGAACCTTGTTTCAGTGGCTACACTAGAGGACAAGGGTTATGATGTCATCTTCAACAAAGGTAAGGCTTACCTCAAGCACTCTTACCTTATGGATCAATGAAGCAAATTGGTGTGAGGATGAAGAATTTCTACAAGTTGCAGGTTGAGACATGCACAGCCTTAAGTAGCAAGGCAAGAAGTGCACAAAGCAAAGACGTGGGGGAACTTTGGCACAGACGCATGGGGCACTTGCATCATGGGGCATTGAAGATCCTTCAGCAAATAGCCAAGGGACTACCATAGTGCGCTTTTGACCAGCATGATGCATGCAAGGGGTGCACACTTGGCAAGTATGCCAAGTCATATTTTCAGGGCCAAGACAGCAGAGCCAAATAGATATTGGAGTTGGTATATTCAAACATATGTGGGCCATTCTTCTCCATCTCTCATGAGACACAGGCACTATGTCACTTTCATAGATGACTATTCTCGGAAAACATGGATCTTCTTTATGAGGATGAAGGAAGTCTTCTCCAAGTTCATGGAGTTTAAGGCCTTAGTAGAAAACCAAACTAGAACCAAGATCAAAGCATTGAGGAGTCACAATGGTGGGTGATATGTCTCCAATGCTTTCAGGGTTGTGTGTGCCAAGGAGGGCATTAGGAGAGAGCTTATAGTACCCCATGACCCTTGGCAAAGTGCAATGGTTGAGAGGAAGAATTGCAGCATAGTTGGAGCGGCCAAGGCCATGTTGCATGACTAAGGGCTACCCATGTTCTTGTGGGCAAAGGCGTGCAACACTACAGTGTTTTTGTAGAACAGGAGCCACACAAAATGCTTGGATGAGTTACACTGGAGGAGGCTTTCACAGACAAGAAGCTTGATGTTTCTCACTTTTGCATCTTTGGGATAAAAGTTCATTGCCATGTGTCCAAAGAGAGCAGGAAGAAGTTGGAGCCCACAATTGAAAAGGGAATTTTGATGGGTTACAGTGAGACATCTCAAGCATACAAAGAGTATATACCATCACTCAAGAAGATAATTATAAGGCGGGACGTGAGGTTTGAAGAGGACAGTGCTCTAAGGGAATCCTTAGAGCGGCAGCAGGTTAGAGTACCTAAGGAGGAGCTACTCGCTCCCAAGTAAGAGCCTCAGCCAGTATCATAGATTGAGTCTCAACCAAGTGGCAAGCGAGTCGCACAATAAGATGACCAAGAGTCATTGTAGGATGAGGAGGGCAATCCAGGATGAGTGGAGGCAGCCACTCAATGAATGACTCCCAGCACAAGAACGAAGAGAACCAAGTGGGCCAAGAGGTTCATTTAGGAGGACCTAGAGCAAGTTGGGCCTCCTAGCTCTATGTTTAGGCAGGGAAAGCAACCACAGAGGTACACCAGATATATGGCACTTGTGACTGAGTTGTTGGACACAGAGCCTTCTTGTTATGAGGAGGCAGCCTCTCAACGAGTTTGGCAAGATGCCATGGTGGAGGAATATTCATCCATCATGAAGAACGATGTTTGGGAGATTGTGCCATGGCCAGAGGAAAAATCAATAGTATGCTCACACTAGGTGTACATGGTGAAACACGAAGCATATGGGAGTGTGGAGACGTATAAGGCCAGGTTTGCGACCAAGGGTTTCTCATAGGTTGAGTTCATCGCATATGATGAGACTTTTGCTGTAGTGGCATGTTATTCATTAATCAAGATGATTTTGGCCTTGCAGCTCAGATGGGTTGGAAGATCCACCAGATGGACCTAAAGACGGCATTCCTAAACAGAGTGATTAAGGAAGAGATTTATATGGAGCAGTCAGAGGGGTTTGAGACTTTCAGCAAAGACACTCATGTTTGTTTGTTGAAGAGAGCTCTTTACATGCTAAAGTAGGCACCAAGAGCATGGTACACTCGCATTGGTAATCACCTCCAGGGATTGGGCTTCACTAAGAGTGAGGTGGATGCCAACTTGTACTACTACTACATCACGGTTTGAGGGCTTCATTCTAGTGCTCTATGTTGACAATCTTATCTTGACTGGAGTAGACAGCATGATTCAAGATTGTAATGCAGATCTTGCAAGGGATTTTGAGATGAAGGATATAGGGCTTATGCACTATTTCCTCGGGCTAGAGCTATGGCAGGGTGATGGGGAAATCTTCTTGGTGCAGGGGAAGTACACTACAGAGATCCTTATGAGATTTCATATGCAGGATTGCAGGCCTATGACCACACCTCTAGTCACAAACTGGAGGAAGGTGTGTTGGAAATACTAAGAGAGGGGTGAATCAGTATTTCTTTTACAATTGTTACTTTACCATTTTTAGATCACTTATAAACAAAACACAAAGTGAACAATATAGAATAAATAATTTTATTAATTAGAAATGACGAGGACTCCAATCCTCTTCTTTATAATAAATCAAGTACAATAATGCTTAAGGCTCCAACCTTAGACGAAGACACTAATCTTCAATCAACCACGCTGCTATAGACACCTTCATACAGGTTGGGTCACACGTGGAGATATTTATGTTTTAATGAAAGCTACAAGGACGGCTTGTGACCTTGCTTGTAGTTTGCCCATTATTTTATTGTTTGAGAGCTTGTAGGCTAATGAAGCGAACAAAGTTTGTATACTTGGAGGAATGCTCTACTACCACTAAAGTGACAAAACTTAGTTGTTTGTGCTTTTAAAATGTAAAATACACAATATATTGTAAGTAATATTTTTATTAATAAGATGAATGTACAAGAGTGATTGAATGTTACAATGAGGGGCTGCTTATATACCTAGGCAGGGGCCCCTTCATGATTGGACATGTCTTTTTAGACATGCCTTTCTATTTAAACTAATGACTATTTACAATATAACAATGATTATTTATTATTTATTATTTATTGCATTTATTTAATTTTATCTAAATTATATTCATAACATTGCCCCTCTTCAAAGAGCTTTGTCCTCAAAGCTTTAATTGTTGAAATTTCTTCACGGGCTTATGTCATTTCGGAATGTTGATTTCCTTCCTTGCAAATCATTTTTCTTTTTTTTTCTTTTTTTTTAACTAAATATATTTTATTTTTTAAGATTAACTTTAGAATATAATTATAATTATTAGTATATAACAATAAATTATATTAAATATAATTAATAACTATTTATCATGATATAATTATATTATTTTTTTAAACCTATGATCAATTAGCCAGCCGTTATATATTTAATTGGTCGATATATATGATAATCGAGCCAAGGGATGCGACTCGGAACAATCAACGGTTGACCAAGATGACATTAGGGTGGAGAGGCATGACCATTGAGAATACGACTAGTCGGGGACACGTTGACAGGATGTCTGTTGCGACATTTGGTGTCTGAATAACTCAACTTTGTAGAGTTATTAAACAACAACAACATTGTTGCTCGATTAGTTGTAACTATCAATTATGTTGGTGTGCCCGCTTCAAACCAACCTACAATAGCACACATGCCCAAAAGATATATCAACTTAAGTTTCTGATATTTATTTTGTGTAGAATAAAACTTTTCGAAAACCTCTACACATTTGAGCAGCTCTAAAGGTAGATTCATTTTAGAAATTTTGTCACTCGGCCAAAGTCCAGGAGACAACACTTTAACATTGAAATCAATTTTGAGATGGATATTTGGGTTATTATTAAGGTAGGCCTTAAACTTATTTTGGTCCTCCCTTGCTCAGCTTAAATCTTTTGGCATGCCCTCCATATTTGATGTATATTCTTCACCACATTGTTGCTTTAGCTTCAATAATGTACTTCGTTCGTTATCTTCATCTGCACTCATATCAAACAGAAGTCTGCGAGTTAGTTGCTCACTATAAATTTTAGCCATTAGAAATTTATTGTCTGCACACACCAAAATTTTCACCACCATTCTGAGAGTACCCTCCTTATCATCATGGCTTAAAGCCCCATCCTTCTAAAGGAGATTATGGCAATATGCAACCAACAAGTATAACTGCTTCTGCTTTCTGCAACTCCAATGTTGCAGGTCGACCAAAGTGCATTATGTAAAACCTCATTAAAACACTTATTATTCTGAAACACATTCTTCACAAATTTTGAGTATTTGTCTTGCAATTCAATAATTTTCTGAACAAATATCAATTGTTCTTCCTGAACACCTATGTTGTCTCTTTCCTGTGAATCTTGGCTTAAGGTTTTCTTTTGATGTTTAACTAATGTTGTCCCTTCTCTAATTATGTGTGCACCAAAGCTATTTGCTATGAGTTCCAAGGCTTTAGGTATTTCACAGAACAACCTGTACATCCTGGAAAGATCATCTACCTTCTCTTCAACAAGGCATGGCTACTTGAACACTCTTTTTGCAAAACTTGGATCCCATACTCAGTGGAAAGGAGTGCATGTTTTACATTACTCAATAAACTCTGCAATGATATTCGCAATTATAATCCGAGAATGGGTACAAAAATAACGGGGCAATGACTTCCATCTCCTGTTTCAAACATTGCTCTGCCTTATGCATATAAATTGGACAAGAATACTCTATAGACCACGATGCAGCCTTTCTAGAATAGTAAGCCGCAGCAGCTTCCAAAATCATTTCTTCATAACCATGGTTTTCCGGCCAATAGTTTGTTGGGCTATCCATTTCATGATGTCCAATCTCCACAATGCAATGAACGCTGACAGAACAGGTGAGTAAGAGAAAAACACGATGGTTGGAAAGAACACACGAAGATGATCAGAAAATGTTGCTCAACTTAACATCTCTGTGCATAACACATTTTCTATGGCAAGGGTCCACAGCTTCGATTATCTATCTGAAAATGGTTGCAGCTTCTGCTTCGACATATACATAATTTCCCTTCTTAGCAATTAGCTGTGACAGATCTCCTCCCTGGAAAAACTCCATAATCAGATGAAAAAATTGTTTGTCTTCAAATCCAGCCACAGGCTTCACACTGTCGGGCTCTTCTTGTAGGTAATATATCAAATATGTTTCGTTTAAAAATTCGTCTTTATATATTTTGAAGTAGCTCTTGCAGCACAATGTTTGTCCAATGTCTTTGCAGTAACATTTTCTCAATCCTACGTATTTTACAAGTCTCTCAGGTAACTTTTCTGACCTACTCTTTGCTTTAGATGAACCATTTTCTTTTAGGGGACTTATGGATGGTTGTCTAATGTTTGCGGTGGTGACAATATGAGCATTTATCTGAACATCTGTGTCAAGACTTTCTGCCAGAGAAGATTGGATTTGTGAGGATTCATTAATCGACCCCCGAGGTATACGAAAGATTGTTTTTTCGGGTCTAGTTTCCAAAGGAGTTGGTGGGTTCTTAGACGTCTGTATTACATTAATTTCACCAATTGTACCAAAAACTTTCTTCAAATTTCCTTCATCAACTCCATAGCCATCTTCATAATTATCATAATCCAGGCCATCTTCATAATTATCATAATCCAGGCCATCTTCATCTTTAAAATCATCTTCAACTATCATATACCCACTTTGATTATCATTCTCATTTATGTCCATAGTTGCGGGGGAGCGCCCCCCCCCCTTCGAACCCGCTCCCAAAGCGCGCTCCGGGCGGGAGCGGCTCGGGAGCGCGCTCCCTAAATCGCTCCCGGACGGGAGCGATTTTCGGGAGCGCGCTCCCTACCTGAAATTGTTCGCTCCCTGCTGATTTTGGGAGCGGCTTAGGGAGCGGCCGCTCTGTCGCTCCTGGAGCGATTTTTAAAGCCGGGGAGCGATCGGGGAGCGATCGCTCCCGATCGCTCCCGGGCTTTAAAAAATCGCTCCGGGAGCGATTTTGAGCTAGCCGGGAGCGGGTCGGCGGAAAAAAATTCCGCGGACCCGAAAAAAATCAAAATTTTTTAAAATTTTTTTTGTTTTAAAAGGCCCATTGGGCCTAAAAACATTTCATTGTGAATGTTTGAGAAATGGAAGAGCTGAAGAGCAAGAGTTTCGAGCAAGGAAGAGCCGAGAGCGAGGAGCAAAGCCTGCAGAGGTAAGTAAGTTAAACAATTTAGCTAATCTTAGCTAGTTTAATTTAGTTAGGATAGTAATTTAGGGAATTAATTTAAAGTTTATATGAGTTATTAAAATGATGAAATTGCAATAAATTAATAATTAAAGTTAATTAATGCCAAATAAATGAAATTAATTTGCCAGATGTTTGAATGAAAACCTACAAACACAAAAACACCATGGACCCTTCACCATATTTCTGGGAATTTCCCTTCCTGGTCCTTTTAAGGTTATTATGTGGTGGAGGGTGGAAACGGAGGGGCCAAACTGCGAGAGGGGGGATGAAGAAGCTGGAGCGAAGTGAAAATGGGTGAAAACCCCGGTGAGGAGGAGCTGGAGGAGGGTGAACAGAGCACTCAAAAGACTAAACAAGACCAAACCCCATTGTGGAAATATGTTCAAAGGGCTGAAACAGGGAGAGGGGGTGGAACCACTAAATTTCATTGCCCCCATTGCAACACTGATTACACAGGTTCATACACCCATGCTAGAAGACACCTCTGCAGGAAAAGGCAATGGGATGGAGACAAACAAATAGGAATCAAACTTGTGCAGCGGTGTCAACAGCGGATAGAGCCAAATACATAAGGGAGGAGGAGGAAGCCCAATACAAATCAAAAAAATCAAGGGGTTTCTTTGAACCAAGCTCACAATCACAAAGAACTCCTTCAGCATCCTCCCAAGGCAGTGGATATGGAGGCTCAGGGTCATCATCTTTAAGGCGTAGAACCATATCAGATTTCCTTGATGAGGGGTGTAGGAATGATGTGGATTCAAAGGTTTACAGGTTTCTCTATGCATGTGGGATACCATTCAACGTTCTTCGCTCACCCTATTGGCACGAAATGGTT
This sequence comes from Pinus taeda, assembly GCA_000404065.3. NCBI lineage: Eukaryota > Viridiplantae > Streptophyta > Pinopsida > Pinales > Pinaceae > Pinus > Pinus taeda. The sequence continues at coordinate 17,447 of APFE031117280.1, forward strand.
TCGGCCATAAATGATGCCCCTAAAGGATACAAGAGCCCTGGGTATGACAAGGCAAGAACCGTTGGCCTTGATAATGAAAAAGCAAAAATATCACATTCTTTGAATAGAATGACAAGTGCTTGGACTGATCATGGGGTGTCCATCGTATCTGATGAATGGACAAATGTAAAAGGCAAGCCATTGATAAGTGTTCTTGCTGTGTCTATTAATGGTCCAATATTTCTAACTACACATGATTACTCAGACAAGTTCAAGACCGCCATCAACATTGCAGAAGCATTACTTGAAACAATTGACCGTATTGGGCCATACAATGTCATCCAAGTCATCACTGATAATGCTGCTAATTGTAGGGCAGCGGGAGCAATTATTGAGGACAAATACCCCAATATATTTTGGTTTGGATGTTTGGTTCACACATTGAACCTTCTGTTGCATGATATTGTCAAGAACAAAAATGTACAATACCAATGGATTGGTGATTTGTACAAAAAAGGCAAAAAAATGATAAAATTTATTACAAATCATAGCAATACCCATGGCCTTTTCCGCAGTCACTCGAGATTGGAGTGGTTGAAGATTGCGAAGACGAGATTTGGTAGCTATTACCTCACCTTCAAGCGCCTTTTGAAGGTAAGAGAGTCAATGGCTAGCATGGTATCAAGTCCACATTGGCAGGTATTGAAGGAAAGGGCTACAAATGCAGCTGACAGGGGAGGTTTTGAAATGGGGGAGGAGGCCGCTCTTGATGGCCAATTTTGGACAAGTGTGAGGCAAGTTTTGGATTTCACCAAGCCCATTTATCACATGATTCGGTTTGCAGATACAGACAAACCAGTGATTGGCGAGGTGTATGAGCAGATGGACACCATGTTGGGGCAAATAAAAGATGTTGTTCATAACAGAGATGCCAACTTGTACAAACTGATCCATGATTGGGTGTGTGAACGGTGGAATAGACTTAATCTTC